>CM065697.1:43913058-43958058 GCA_017654935.2 Phymorhynchus buccinoides
CGTTACAGCTCGCAGGGCCTACTACTACTAGAGAGCCTGCAGCGAAATCCGTCGCGGTTACCACGCTTCAAGTCGTTCAACTCTTGATCGGCCGCATTACATGGTCGCAGACGACACTTTACCTGGTTTTGCGTTTCTTTTTTTCTTTCGGTGACACACTTTTGAATTCGGACACGTAATTAAAGTAGGCCTATAGAGAGATTTCAAAGGGGTGCGTAGTAGCGCTATCGCTACGTATCGAAAGAACTACCCGTTGTTACCATTACTACCCGTTACCCTTGTGGTAAAGGTAAAGATGTGTTTGCACCCCCCCCCCCCCCCCCCCCCCCCCCCCCCCCACTCCTGTATTTCTCCCCCCCCCCCCATTTTCCGTTTTTGCCTTTCTTAGTAAAGCTGTATTTTGAACATTTTTTTTTTAGTAACAACCTTTTTGGAATACTAAGTATCCCCCCCCCCCTTTAAGATATGAAGCACGACTGCGTACTGCAGGGGGGGGGGGGGGGGGGGGGGGGGGGGGGGGGGGGGGTGTCCTATTAGATAATGGCCTAGGGATAGGTTTAGTATTCCAAAAAGGTTATTAGCTAAAAAGGTTCATAAAATACAGCTTTATGTTTGGTAAGAAAGGCAAAAACGGGAAAATGGAATTAACCGAGAAATACAGGGGGGGGGGGGGGGGCACATCTTTACCTTTACCAAAGGGTTAAGGGTAGTAATGGTAACAACGGGTAGTTCTTTCGATACGTAGCGATAGCGCTTTGCCCAGTAGTGTTATCGACACGTAGTGATAGCTGTACTGTGTAGTATTATCGATACGTAGCGATAACGGGATGTCCCCGTCCTTGTCTTAGTGGTGTTTCATATTACTTTTATATGGCTAGACCACACTGCTGTTTTCTCTGGCTATGGCTTACAGGATCTGCCTCGTCTGTAAACATGGACTATACTCTTCGAAGTATATGATTGTGCAGTATTCATGCTGTAAAGTATATCCTATAGCAAGTAGTTTCTTTGTTTGTTATGTTTATTCCATGCCTTATTTTCTTTTTTGTGTGGGTAAGGATGTGTCCATTGTGTGTATTTACGATGTAATTGCTCCCATCAGATAGGGGCTTAGGCCTAAAATCTGATTAACAATTCGTAATCGTATTCGTATGCTCTCTGAATCTCTCTCTCCTATTTTATTTTTTAATTTCTTTTAATTGCTTATTTACTTGAATATGTGTGCACAAGATATTACATGTTTGTAAGGCTATAAATGAATGTTGATACATTTTCTTTCCTTGTTTTATGTTTTATTTTTGGCTCACTCGTGTCAACGACACGAAGTGAGTCTATGTTCTCATGCTTCTTCGGTTTTCCGTGTGTGTGTGTCTGTCCGTGGTAACTTTAACGTTGGCTTTTTCTCGGGAACTACAAGGCGTACATTGTTCAAACTTTGCATACACATACATGTTTATGCAAGCTTTCAAGAAAGATGATTTGCATATCAAAATTAACCAATGACCTTGACCTTTAACGTTTTCTTGGTCATATCTTTCACAGTTTCGCAGTTAAAATCCCCACATTTGGCATTAGCCTAAGGTGATATGGTATCTAAGGTAACTTTTACTCTGATAACCTTAACCTTTGACCTTGACTTGGATTTTGAAAATGTCCTGTTTCACTCACGGATTTTGCAAATTTCCTAAACATTTCAGGAATTTTACACATTTCCTGAATTTTGCATGCATATGTTTCTCAATTTTACTGAAGATTGCAAGTCAGTAAATTTGCAAATTTCCTGGACTACCAAATCAGGACATTTGCCAATTTCCTGAAAATTGTAGGAAATTTGCAAAATCCCTGAGTGAAACAGTTAATGTATGCATTTGTTTCTGAAATTTACTGAAGATTGGAAGATCAGTAAATTTGTGAAATTCTTCATACTGATTTAGACCCCCCCCCCCCCCTCTCTCTCTCACTCTCTCTCGCACTGCCTCTCTCTCTTATTGTTTATATATCTCTCTGTCTCGGTCTCTCTATCTCTCACACACACACACACACACACACACACACACACACACACACACACACACACACACACACACACTGCCTCTTTCACTCTCGTTTGCTCTGCCTTTGTCTTTTTCTCACCGTCTCTCTCTTTCTCTCCATCTCTCTCTCACTTTGTCTCTCTGTCTGACTGTATCTGACTCCCTGATTGTCACTCTCGCACTGCTTCTCTCTCTTATTGTTTCTGTCTCCCCCTGTGCCTGTATGTATCTCTCTATATCGCTGTCTCTGGGGTTTTTTCTCTCTCCCTCCCTCTCTCTCTCAGTATCTCTCTATCTGTCTGTCTGTCTTTTTCAATCTCTCTCTCTCTCTCTCTCTCTCTCTCTCTCTCTCTCTCACACACACACACACACACACACACACTGCTCCTCCACTCAATCTCTCTCTCTCATATACACACTGCTCCTCTCTCTTATTGGTTCTGTCTCTCTCTCTCTCTCTCTCTCTCTGTATCTGTCTGCCTCCATCAATCTGTCTGTCTCTGTCTCTCTCTAGGGCCAGCCACACATCCACTAAAATCGCACGACACTGTTCCCTTTCCATCTTTCTCTTTCCCCCCCCCCCTCCTCTCTCTCGCACTGCCTCTCTCTCTCTCTTACTGTTTATGTATTTATCTGTCTTTGTCTCTCCCCCCCCCCCATCTCTCTCTCTCTCGCACTGCTCTCTCTCTCTCTCTTACTGTTTATGTATTTATCTGTCTTTGTCTCCCCCCCCCCCCCCCCCCCCCATCTCTCTCGCACACACACATTGCCTCTATCATTCTCTTTTGCTCTGTCTTGTCCTCTTCTCACGGTCTCTCTCTCTTTTTCTACACCTCTCTCTGTCTCCCTCTCTTTCTATCTCTCTGTTTTACTGTCCCTTTCTCTCATTGTCTCTCTGTTTCTCTCCCTCACTATCTCCCTCTCTGTTCCCCTATCTCATAGTCTCTCTATCTCCCTGACCCTCTGTATCTTTGTCCTTCTTTGTCTCTCTCACTGTCTCTGTCTCTACCTCTTTCTGGGTTTTTTTTAAATTTCTCTGTGTGTGTGTGTGTTTCTCTATCTCTCTTTTGGTGCGTCTATACGTCTCTCAATGTCTCTCTGTCGCTGTCGCTGCAGGTGTAGACGTTTATGTGTTCAAATGCGTTTCTTGCTTGAAGGGATTTTTTCTTTCTTTCACGTTTGTAGTCAAAAGTCAAATTTTTATTTTTATCCAAGGACAGATTGTAAGAATAGGCATTGCCTAAAAAATCTTCATCCTTGTTAAATAAAGTTTTTCAGTGTTCAGTGTTCAGTGTCTCTCTTTCTCTCACTGACTCACTGGCGCCGGCCTTAATCTCAGCCTCTATCAATCGTCTCTTGGAGGCATGGTGAACTAAGCCCCATTAGCGCAGCCATGAATACGGAATGGTTTGTGAAACGTGTTCACCATGAACAAGTCTTGACTGTGCAATGCATTTTTCACACCGCACATTTCAGCTTTTCTTTTCTTCAGCAAAGCGCATTCCAAAATAAGGCCAGTTTTCATGTTTTTTTGCATTTCTTTTTTTGGGTTAGTGTAGCATGTTTGGTCGAGAAGCATCTGAATACTTGACAAAAACATATTGCTTGGGACATTATCTTACAGTTTCAAATGAAATTGGGTTAGAAACGTTTTGTATTTGTGACACCAATTTGAATTTCTAAAAGCATGCCAAATATGAGAGTGGCTCTTGAATTCTTTTGAGTAGTATATGAAATCAGCAAGAAATAAAAGCAAACTCTTTTTAAAAATGTAATCTTTCTTTATTGTACCCAAAAAAATTGATAAAAGAAAGGTTGTGAGCAAATGAAATAAAGTTAAAAAAATCATGTCATTCATAGTAGCTGCAAAATATGAATAGCATTACAAAAAGAATGACTAAAATATGAACTATATAATCATAGAAATACCAAAATCAGGAGAAAAAGTTAATGAGTCCATCTATACACCCACTCATCCCTCCATCAGTGCATCCACTTTCCCAGCCACTCAATGGAAAAAAAATAGGGGAGAGCATTTCGTGAAAATTAGAGTTGCTTACCTCCATTACTCGGTCAAACACCAAAGCAGCAATGGCGTCGAAGCTTGAAACCGCAGGATGTGAGTGGCCACAAACTAATAAAACTTGCAAAATGTGAAAATATAAATGAGATATTTCTTTAGAATGACGCACAGTGTTCTAAGTGCTGTATGTCTGCTCAAACACACGAGTCGATAGGCTATGAGAGCTGATGGTAGAGTGACGTCCCCTGTTTGACCGATTGAATTAGGCAAGATCACTCCCACACACCATAAAATTACTCCCCTTAATTATTTCCGAACAATTCCTATTGCTATCCATCCAACCTTTAATTTAATCCATCCGAAATACAGGTATATCACTTTGTCACAAGCAAGAAAATAGGAATTGTTCGGAAATATCAATCGGTCAAACAGGGGAGGTTACTCTACCATCAGGTAGATCCCCAGCCGTAGCCTCATGTGTTTGAGACACGCAGCATGTAGAACGCAGTGCATCATTCTAAAATTGATGTAATTTATATTTTAACGTCACAATTTGCAAGTTCTATCACTTTGTAGCAACTGGCCACCCCTTATTTTTCTAAAAAAAATGTTTGCAAGTCGCTGACTAGCATCCTACGGTTTCAAGCTTCGCCGCCATGCCGCCATGGTTGCCGTGGTTTTGACCGAGTAAGTCGAGGTAATCAACTTTAATTTTCACGAAGTGCTCTCCCCTATTTTTTCCCCCCCAAAATCGTCTATTAAAGACTTACATCCAATTCATTGCTCAATATTGTTCACACTAGACAAATACCATTCCAAACAAATTCTGAAGCACTTTATAACATTTTATCACATGCGTAGTAGTATGGCTCCCCCCCCCCCCCCCACCTGCGTGCGCATCTTGACCCTTCCAACGGAAGTGTCGCCATCTTAGTCCTTATTTGTGTGTAAACAGCATCGATCTGGCATTTTTTAAACAAAGTTACTAACTAAGATGGCGGTCTCCCATGATATGGCACGCTCCTTGTGGCCGGATATGACGACACGTGGGTACCAGCCATACCCTATTTTACAGACTATAAGGCGCACCCCCAAACGTTCACACAAAATTCCCAGAATCACTGATATATGATACACTTGTGGCGGTGCCATAGCCGATGAGGTTTAACCGAGGCGTGGTCACCGCTACAGCTATCTGTATTAATTTTTTTTTAAATCGGGACTTTACTGGTTTCGTACTGCCTCCAGGCATTGCCTCCAGTATTGTTCCCACCATATTTGTATTTACAAATGTCCCATATGTGTCTGATTCAGACCAAGAGGACGTAAAACTCCATTTTCTCTCTCACACAAAATTCAGATTTTGTTATTATATTTTCTTACTATATTACTAGTCATATTACAAGGAGCAGGGGTCTCTTATGTTATACTTGTGGTGGTGCCATAGCCGATGAGATTTAACCGAGGCGTGGTCACCGCTACACCTATCTGTATTAATAAAAAAAATCGTGACTTTACTGGTTTCGTACTGCCTCCGGGCATTGCCTCCAGTATTGTTCCCACCATATTTGTATTTACAAATGTCCCATATGTGTCTGATTCAGACCAAGAGGACGTAAAACTCCATTTTCTCTCTCGCAATAATTATAAGTTTTTTTTAAATTATTTAATGTGGCGGTACCATAACCGATGCGTGGTTACCACTACACCTATCTATATTGTTAAAAACTCGGGACTTTACTGGTGTTGCACTGCCTCCGGGCATTGCAGCCAGTATTGTTCCCACCATCTTTGTATTTACAAATGTCCCATATGTGTCTATGACCGAGAGGACATAAAACATCATTTTCACCGTCATATTACAAGGAGCAGGGGTGTCAGTCTGGTGAAAACAATGTTGCCTTATAGTCCGTAAAATACGGAAACACTGTGACAACAAAAATAACAACAAATATAATGTTTTCAAACATTAAAAACCCAACATCTTTTCAATACATTTTTGGTACAACAATGTCTTGTTCTGCTCAATTCATACCATAACTTTGCAAGCAACAGTTTAATTGACTGCTGATCAACAAGGACTCGGCACAGTTCTCTACAAGGAGAATGGTGGCAGAGTGGTTAAGACATTTCAGCAGACCTGTTTACCCTCTACACAAGTCTTGAGTAGTCTGGATAGCTGAAATGAGTAGTTTGGGTGAAACATGTGGTTTTATTCATTAAACCATCAAATAATGTTAATTGAAAATGAGTAGTAATCAAGAATTAAAGAGCATTAATTTCAGTTTTAAAGAGTAGTAGAGGTCCAAATTGAGTAGAATACTACTCGAAAAGAGTAGAGTAAACAGGTCTGCGTTTGCCTGCCAAATGTAATGCGTGACTGCAGCGTGAGTGACCCGGGTTCGAATCCCGGCGTCGCCCTTTCTTTCTAGTTTGACAGGAAAATCGAACTGAAAGTCCAGTCCTTCGGATGGGGACTTAAAGCTAGTCTGACCCGTGCGCTTTACGCACATAAAAATCCAACGGCAGTTGAAAGTCGGTAAGAGCAGGAAGAAATCCCGCTGCCTGGTATGGCCAAATTGATAGCTAGGTTTTCCAAGTGTGCTCACACCCCGCCCCTCCTCACCCTGTGCACCCCCCAAAAAAAACCACAACAATTTTTTAATAAATAAAATAGAGTATGCGCTGCACTTGCGGTGACGCGCTCTCCAGGGGAGAGCAGCCTGAATTTAGAATATACCAAATACAACAAAAATACAAAAATATAACACCTTTTTTTCTTCTTCATCGATCGCTCAGTTTCCTGTCATATGACCAGATGCGTCATGCTGCCGTTATGCACCTAACTAAGAAATAGTTAGGTCCAGCATGTTCATCTTCGGCTGGAGAAAATCTTTGTAAGAGTTCTAGAAAGAAAAAAAAGGCAGGAGAATGGACCGGTAAAGCAGAAAGAAAGTAAATGACAGTAAGCGAAAGGAAAAGGCAGAGTGATAGATTAGAAGAAGTTATAAGCACAGAACTTTCAGAAGGTGGGGGAACTATTTGCAAACAGATTTTGCGGCAATTCTGGGGACACACAGTTTCATTTTAATGATATTATCATGAAATGTATCCATTTCAATGTTGACTGGGATTAAGATACAATAATACAAGCATTACAAATTGTAAACTTCTGTACACTATCACATTTTCTCTTTTGCTATTAGTAGGGCTGGCAGTTAAAGTAATGAAAAGATTTTGATGACAATTTGCAAACTGTTTACAGACCCAGACAGTAAGCTGAAGGCATTGACACAATGAGGCTTTATACCGAAAATTATCTGCCCCTGTCTAGTGCCCTGAGATGCGAACGCCACCTACTTGAGATCATTGTCCTTGCCTGTCATGAAGTAGTAGTGATAGCCACAAAAAATTATCAGCACCTGACTCGTCGATAGGTGGCATGAGCAGTTCGGGCCTAAAATTATCGCCCTTTCGTGTCGGCAAGAAATAGTATAAAGCCCCATTGAAATCAAAAGGAAGGTTTTAGCTTCAGGACAACGTACAAAATATGTGACTTGTTTGCTTCTTTAAGTTTGTTTTATCATTTTCAATATTATCAACTCAACAGCATTGCAGCCATTAAGTTGCGAACCTAGAAATCGCATGATTTTGATTTATTCCAAAATCTCAACAAATCACTGCGGCCATACACACAAACAAAACAAGCAAAAACGAAAAGAAAAATGAAAGAGGATTACATGTCTTTACTTCAGGTATAGCAATAGGGAAACGGCTGTTGAGACTTTTTATAGAAAGACCTTTTGGTAAAGGTAAAGATGTGCCACCCCCCTGCATTTCTCGGTTAATTCTATTTTTCCGTCATTGCCTTTCTTACCATACATAAAGCTGTATTTTAGGAACATTTTTAGCTAATAACCTTTTTGGAATACTAACCCTAGCCCTAAACCTAACCCTACCCCCCACTATGTACTGCAGTACACCGCGATTTGTCACAGTTGTGGTTCGTTGCGTTTTTCCGTCTTATAGGGTGGGGGGTAGGGTTAGGTTTAGGGCTAGGGTTAGGGATAGGGTTAGTATTCCAAAAAGGTTATTAGCTAAAATTGTTCCTAAAATACAGCTTTATGTATGGTAAGAAAGGCAATAACGGAAAAATAGAATTAACCGAGATAGGTAGGGGGGGGTGGCACATCTTGACCTTTACCAGACTTTTTTACAAAAATTGTTTCCCCATTACAAATGCAAAGCAAAGATGCATAAATGTGGTCAAAGGGAGTGAAGCGAGTTTAGAAATGACCAAATTATGGTGAGCACACAGATTTATTTCCCTTGAAGTGAATTTGACAGCTTTGTATTTCTTCCACATTTACAATGTACTGGGAAAACCAGACATAATGGAATTTTTGCATAAATTGAGACTTTAATTTTTCATGGTGGATCAAAGATAGCTTGTTAATGCATAGAAACCCGAATTGAGTTATCATGGTGGATCAAAGATAGCTTGTTAATGCATAGAAACCCGAATTGAGTTATCTTGTCTAGTTTTTATTTTATAATTATTTGAAGTTTGGCATTCGAAATAGATCATTTGCAGAAATTGGACAGAGAAGATACAATTTTGCCTCTTTGTTTCTATTGACTTGATTCAGAAAACAATCAAATAAACAAAGAAATCATTCAAAACTGTGTTTTTTTGTTGTGGATACCAGTAAAACAAATAAAAATAGAAATAAATATGCCCTAAAAAGAAAATGATATTTTTGGGGGTTGTTGACTATTTTGGGCTTTTGCTAAAAACATTCTGAGCGACTTATGTAGGTTTTTTCCATGCACCATCACAATTAGTCGATTTGTCCTCAATGATAACATCACATATCACATATATTTATGCGGAAGGATGTGACCGAGTAAAAGCGCAGTGAAATCTTGCGAGAAAGAGCGCTGTATAAATGCACATGATTAACATTGTTTTATTACTATTACAGTGGAACCTCCCTTATAAGACCTCCCATATTTTGATTATAAGACTCCCTCCCACATAAGACCTACTTCTCTGAGACATTACCCCTCTTTTTAAGCATTAAAATTACCTCCCTTATAAGACATCATTTTGGATGATTTTTGAAGGTCTTATAACGGAGGTTCCACTATTATTATTAGAAATAAAAGCATAACTCCTCACTGGAGGGCAAAAACCAACAAGAATAAAAATCAAATGAAAAAAAAAAAAATTGTGCTTTTTTTCTTAAAATAAAGAAAGAAACTAATGAAATAAGAAATAAGAAAACAATCATATCACTGTCACAAATTGCAGGCAAGAATGAAAAACAAGTATCGTATTTTTCGGACTATAAGGCGATACTTTTTTCCTAGACTTAGACCCCTGGGCATTATAATGAGACTGATAATATAGTAAGAAACTAAATTAACAAAATCTGAATGTTGTGTAAAATTTGGGGGGTGCGCCTTATAGTCTGTAAATTACGGTATTTTCTACAAATCCATGGATTTTTTTTAATTATTATTAAGCAAACAGCTGTGTCCCAAAAATAGTTTTTTAATTTTAAAGAAATAAACTAAATATACAAAAACAACAACAAGCTAGCAATGTTTTTAAGACGTATGATATATAAAAAAAATCTTTACAAGAAACAAAATGGCCAAATAATCAACGTATTGATTGTGGCCATGCACAGTCAAGAAGAAAAGAATAAAATGTAAACTGAAACAAGTAAACAAAGAAAAAAACTATCCAACACTAAAATCAGGGCAGGAGAAGGTTTTTTTTACTTTTTACTTTTTGGTTCAAAATAAAAGGAAGTGAATCAAAGACTGGAGTCCATGGATCCCCTTAGTTAATGTGATAAAATGTAATAATGTTAAAACATTTTGCAATAAAATTGAACAATTTGGAGGTTACAGGGCTCCCAGGGACCCCCATTTGGGGGTCTATGAAGTACTAAAATTCTAAAGGAGAGGGTTTTTTACTACCTCTAAAAGAATGTGCAGACTGGAGTCCAGGGATGCACTAGTGAAAAATTGTAATTTTAAAGCATTCGCAATGAACACTGGGACCCTCTATCCCGCCTCTAGGACCCTCTATACTGTCAGTGAAGGAGTCCCTGGGACCCCTTGTTTTTTGTGGGACGATTGGGAGCCCTGAGGACCCTCTATACTGTCAGTGAAGGAGTCCCTGGGACCCCTTGTTTTGAGGGACGATTGGGAGCCATGAGGTTAGAACACAACTCTTTCTCCTCAAAAACTTCATTAAGCACATTAGGATTTTATAATATTTTAAAAACTGATTGTGTATACGAATTAAGATTGCATAGTTTAATGCATAATTGCATAAATGTTGAAAAGAACTATATTCCTTTCATACGTAATACACACATATACACGAGATATGTAAAAAAACCCACTGATATGTATCAAGAATAAAGACTACTTTTGTACACAGATTTACATACACATGTATGTATGTGTATACATATAAATGATATGTATGAAGAATTTTTTTTAACAAGTCAAGTCAAGTCAAGAATACATTATCTCTTGTGGAGAAATTTGGTTGCAGACTCGCAAGCACACATACATGCACATACAAAAATCGGATAACTCACAATAATTGGCAAAAGTTCTTTTTAATCGCGAGTTCCGTCGCGACTATTGCCAGTATTGGCATCTGCGACGTACTGACCCTGATTCCGATTGCAAAATATAAGCTATGTGAAAATAGAATTTTGGTCCTATCAATAAAGACTAAGGCCGGGTTCACGCGTAAGTTCCGCACAGAAAATCCTAAATAACAGGAACAAAGAAGGATACTATTACTAGTTTACACATATAGGGGAAATTCGGACACGTGTGCAAATCTTTTCCCTTCTTTGTTTCACTTGTTTATGGATTGCGCACGGGTTTCCACATGGAATATCCGCTTATGTGTGTACACAGCGTAAGCGCAAGTACACATTACATCTAATACATGCAGAAACCTCATGCGTAATCCGTAAATAAGTAAAAGAAAGAAGGTAAAGAATATATGGACGCAGGGATTTATTTTTTCCTTCTTTGTTTTACTTATTTATGGGTTTACGGAAGCACAGAACTTTCAGAAGGTGGGGGAACTAGTTGTACTGAAAGACCCCCCGGTATCCCCACGGGTGGAGACTCATCGGAAGGCTGGGTCGTCCAGCTGCCTGTGTGTAACCATGAAGCATCTATCCACTGCCCCAACCCTGAATACAGCTGGCCAGCGGTCACTGACGGACGTCGTATGGGTATCTTTCACGACACTACGCAATGTACTCCTCTGGAGCCTCTTTGTTGACCATCAGATACTGCCGAGAGAGCAGATCCGCCTGAAAAAACACAACAACAACAACAACAAAGACAGAATAAGATAATAAGAAAAATAATAAACAACGGTGTAGATCATCACACAATAAAAACTGGTGATTATTTCAGAAACCCTGTTAGAGAGAGAGAGGGGGGGGGGGAGAGAGAGAGAGAGAGAGAGAGAGAGAGAGAGAGAGAGAGAGAGAGAGAGAGAGAGACAGAGAGAGAGAGAGAGGAGAGAGAGACAGAGAGAGAGAGAGAACAAGAAGAACAAGAAGATCAGTCCACGGTGAAAAGCCTACCTGTCGTGTGGGTTCGGGGATCCTGTAGCGGCAGCAGCGCTGTACGAGGGTGACGGCGGAGGGCAGGCTGATCATGTGACCCAGGGACACGTAGACGGGGTTGGGGGCGCCACTGGTCCCCCGCAGCGCCATTCCCAGCACCTCCCCGCTGTCCGTGACCAGGGGAAAGGTGTCGCCCTCCTTCTTCAGACCCTGCTTCTGTATGAAAAAAACAACACACACACAAAACGCACATGATCAGTCAAGCCCCTATGTTCGTTCACCATGCACTTTGTCTAAGAGAAGAATCACTGTAACTTGGCTAAAGTTATTCTGAGTTATCATTAAACTAAGGGGTATTTGGTTTAAACAACTTTTTTTATTCAATGTCGAGTAACAACAAATGCAATAGATACCGTTTGAGCAGCAACACGCTTAAAGCTTATAGTGTGCTCATTAAGATACCCATTACACATCCAACTGACGGCTGCATAGAAGGAATTATACATACATACATACATACATACATACATACATACATACATACATACATAAATAAATTTAAATAAATAATAAGAAGAAACAGAAGGGGAAAAAAGGGGGGAAAAAGTGAAACAGAATTTGAAGAGAGACACGGATAAACTCCACAGCATTAAACAATCTACATGCTTACACTTTGGAATACAATATTTAACAATGGAACAAGATATGAACATTAAAAATAATTATGCTAATCTGAAAACCTACCGCTTTCGGAAATAAATTTGTGGACAGTGTCAAATAATATAAAGTTTGAATGGATAGGCAGATCTGCTTTACCATTCAGAGGAATTTGAATTTGAATATAATCCATGCATAGTATCATGCATAGTATTTGAACGGACCTCATTGAATAAAGGACATGACAATAAATAGTGTTCAGCTGTCTCGGAGCCTGTACCACAAGTGCACATAGGATCATCAATCAAATGGCGATTAAACAAATCGTTTTTTAAATCACTCATACCAAGACGAAGGCAACAATGAATGATCTGTTCTTTTCGACTCCCATAATAAAAGTAGGGAGGTACAACATAGTCATCAATAGACAGATGACGTTTTAAAGCTCTCAACGAGCTACAGGTTTTTATATTCCTTGTAAAAGTGGTAGGGGGTATTTGCACAGGCTCTAGTGCTGCAGCCAATGGGACTGGTTGGCCTTTGGGGACCTTCCCAAATGTACCCTGGTGCAAGGCTTCTCTTCTTTTAAACAAATTGTAGCCCAGCCCGCCGAAATAGCAACCTCCCCCTCTGCTATCTGGCAGTCATGGTTGGAAACGACAGAGACAGGCCACAACAAGAGGGAGAGACACACACAACATCATATCATGCCTGACAGCGTACCTTCATCTTGTGCTCTTCGTTGTCCTCAATGCCGTCCACGTGGATCAGAGTCTTGGCCACGCCCACACACGGAACGCCCAGCAGAACGCCCAGGTGACACGCCAGGCCGAAGCCCCGAGGGTGCAGCCGCCCGTTGCCATCCACCATGATCACCTGTCACCACACACGTCACCTGCTACAACACCTGGTTTCTTGCTGTTGTTGGGGTTTTGAATTTTTTTTTTTTTACTATTACAGTGGAATCCGCTTAATCGGCCACTTTTGGGACGAGGAAAAATATGGCCGATAAAGCGAATCGGCCGATAAAACGAACATCGAGATACTGTATGACGCAATTATGCAAGTCAAAAGCAATGACGTCAAAATTAAATGTTGCAGTTCAAATTCAAATCCCTTTTTTGATGTGTGTTTGTTGTGATGTGTGTGTGTGTGTGTGTTTATTAATCCTACAACTTGACAGAAGCACGAGTAAAAGACAATGATTTTGTTTTCTTGAGTGATTTTAACGCCATGCAGGGTCTTTCAATTAACAACAGCTCACCTTCCAACTTCACACTCAACCATGTAAACGTCAAAAGCGTGTTGTCATTATGTCTGCCTCTGTTGTTCTCCCTCTCAAAAAGGGGTAAAGAGGAAAAATTAGAGAGTAAAAGTGGCCAATAAAGCGAAATTGAAGATTTCAGCTTTGGCCGTAAAAACGAACAAAATAACACATGCTTAAGAAGAAAAAATTCCGTTCCAGAGGAAATTGGCCAATTAAGCGGCTTTGGCCGATTATCCGATGGCAAATTAAATGGATTCCACTGTACTAACTTTACTTTTCAACCAATAAACAACGAACAAGAATGATGACTATTACCGATACACGCGACTGTTCCACCACACTCAGACTTTTTTTGGTAACAGAAAACAATTTTTTAGTTTACAATGACTTTCACAATACAATATGTCTTGTAATAATAATAGACGATTTTCGGGAAAAAAATAGGGGAGAGCACTTCGTGAAAATTAGAGTTGTTTACCTCCATCACTTGGTCAAATACCATAGCGACAATGCAACAATGGCGACGAAGCTTGAAACCGCAGGATGCGAGTCAGCGACTTGCAAACATTTTGAAGAAAAATAAGGGGTGGCCAGTTGCTACAAAGTGATAGAACTTGCAAAGTGTGATGTAATGCTGTTGTTGTTGTCTTAGGCCGTGTACACACATAAGCGAATATTCCGTGCAGAAACTCGTGCGCAATCCATAAATAAGTGAAACAAAGAAGGGAAAAGATTTGCGCACGTGTCCGAATTTCCCCTATATGCGTAAACTTTTATCCTTCTTTCTTCCACTTATTTAAGGTTTTCCGCACGGAACTTACGCGTCTAAAGTGAACCCAGCCTTAGACTCGTGTTCTTTTCCCTTTTTTGTTGTTTCTTTATTTTCCTTCTTTCTTCCTTTCTTCCTGGACTTCCTTTCCTTCCTTCCTTTCTTTCTTATTCCATTCTTTATTTCCTTTCTTTCATTCCCTGTAGAGAGCAGCTCTCTCTAAAGAAGAGCATGCTGCAAAGGGGGAATCATTTATTCTTTCTCTCATCTTTTCTTCCTTTTAATTCTATCTATGCATGCACATATTCTTTTTTCTTTCCTACTCAAGAGTGCCCGGCTTTCCTCGTCGAAGAAGAAGATGGCGACAGAAGACTGGTGCCATAAAAAAAATCCAGAACTTACGTGTCTAATGTGAACCCGGCCTTACCCTGGCTTAAAAAGGCCAAGGGATCGTCCTAACTGCCCAAGCACTTGAACACTATGGTACAAATTAATGCACCAGCTAGGGATGAGAACGTTACGCGTGTGACCCGTTTTCGATTACCCCGCCACGTGGTTCCAGCCACACTCCGACTTTGGAGGATTTTAATAGACTGGTGACGTTACGCGAGGAGCTCGTCATGGCTTAAGACAATCCCACACACACACAACCGTGCAGAACATAACATTTTGATGTAGCCTTGGTGTTCTAGCTTATGTCAATTGGTCTGACGCAGCCTCATGCCAAGGTGGACAACACCTGGTGAAAAGAAACTCTACAGAGAGCCGGACAACAGAGGGTCTTCAGAGAAGAAGCGCCCTGCCCCCCCTCTCAATTAAGTGTTTCAGCCTTGGACTCCTTACACTCTAAACTCTAACTTGTGCCCCTCTGCTGTCGCCACTTTTTTGCCCAGAAAACAAATCTGAAAAAGATCACCTGGTACAACTTCTGTTCTTGTTACAACACCTGAAAATATCACCTGCTACAACACCTGTTCTCGCTACACCTGAAAATATCACCTGCTACAACACCTGTTCTCGCAACAACACCTGAAAATATCACCTGCTACACCTGTTCTCGCTACACCTGAAAATATCACCTGCTACAACACCTGTTCTCGTTACAACACCTGAAAATATCACCTGCTACAACACCTGTTCTAGTTACAACACCTGAAAATATCACCTGCTACAACACCTGTTCTCGTTACAACACCTGAAAATATCACCTGCTACAACACCTGTTCTCGCTACACCTGAAAATATCACCTGCTACAACACCTGTTCTCTACAACACCTGAAAATATCACCTGCTACAACACCTTTTCTCGTTACAACACCTGAAAATATCACCTGCTACAACACCTGTTCTAGTTACAACACCTGAAAATATCACCTGCTACAACACCTGTTCTCGTTACAACACCTGAAAATATCACCTGCTACAACACCTGTTCTCGCTACACCTGAAAATATCACCTGCTACAACACACCTGAAAATATCACCTGCTACAACACCTTTTCTCGTTACAACACCTGAAAATATCACCTGCTACAACACCTGTTCTCGTTACAACACCTGAAAATATCACCTGCTACAACACCTACAACACCTGAAAATATCACCTGCTACAACACCTTTTCTCGTTACAACACCTGAAAATATCACCTGCTACAACACCTGTTCTCGCTACAACACCTGAAAATATCACCTGCTACAACACCTGTTCTCGTTACAACACCTGAAAATATCACCTGCTCACCTGTTCTGCTACAACACCTGAAAATATCAGCTGCTACAACACCTGTTCTCGTTACAACACCTGAAAATATCACCTGCTACAATACCTTTTCTTGTTACAACACCTGAAAATATCACCTGCTACAACACCTTTTCTCGTTACAACACCTGAAAATATCACCTGCTACAACACCTGTTCTCGTTACAACACCTGAAAATATCACCTGCTACAACACCTGTTCTCGTTACAACACCTATCGTAATATGCAACAACGCCTGTCAATGTAATATCACCTGTTACAACAGCTTATAATATCACCTGTCTAATATCACCTGTTAGAACACCTGTTCTCATTACAACACCTGATGATATCACCTTATCCGTAACATACGGTACTATTCCTCTGCCCAAATAGACCAATAATTAGCCTGCTTCTTTCTTTTCATTACTTTTGTTGTTGTTGAAAATCTTCCAAACAAATTTCTTCTTTGAGCTTCTCCAAATTCAGAATGTGTTGGTAAAAAGCAGCGAGGAAACCAGGGGAAACTGAAGACCAGACGCGTACTGTGATACATATTGCACCCATTATCATTGGGTCACACACACCACCACCACCACCACCTGTGGGGATACCAGGGAGTCTTTTGTACAAATAGCTCCCCCACCTTCTGGAAGTTCTGTGCTTGTAACTTCCTTTGACCTGTCACTCTTTTTGACTCTGCTTTTTCCCTTTGTTTACTGTCATCTACTATCTTTCTGCCTTACGGGTTCATTCTCCCGCTTTTTTTCAAGAAATTCTTACCAAGATTTTCTCCAGCCAAAGACGGACTTGCTGGGCCTAACTATTTCTTAGTTAGGTGCATAACGGCAGCATGACGCATCTGCGCTCATATGACAGGAAGCTGTCTGAGCGATCGACGAAGAAGAAGATCATTTGGTCATTATGGTCTGGGAAGAAGAAGAAGAAGAAGAAGAAGAAAAAGATGAAGAAGAAGAAAAAGAAGAAGAAGAAGAAGAAGAAGAAGAAGAAGAAGAAGAAGAAGAAGAAGAAGAAGAAGAAGAAGAAGAAAGAAGAAGAAGAAGAAAAAGAAAGGAGAAGACGAAGATTGATTGATTGATTCATTCATTGAACTTTTTAATGGGTAAAGATTTACTAGACACATTGAAGGCCTTTTTACAAATCTTTTTACAAGAAGAAAAAAGAAGAAGAAGACATGGAGAAAGAAAAAGAAGGAAAAAGCAATACAAGACATTCACGGAAGGAGAAACAACGCACATCAGGCTTGTACTGAGGAGCGTTTTGGAGCAGGGTTGAGTACAGCAGGAGGAGGGACTCCACTTCCCGGAAGGCCAGGAATCCTGGGATGTACGGTGCCGTCAGCTGGATCATTTCTAGACGTTTGTACACCACCTGGAGACACACACATCGCACACATGAACATGCGCATACACACAGATACAGGCATGCACAGAGGTTTGGAGAGATGTGATCATGTGCACACGCTTATACCTGAAGAGAAAGACTGGGCATACACACACATACGTACCGGTATATGTAAATGAATAAACATGCCCATGCACAGAGAGAGATAAAAGAATGTAAAGAGGTTTGGAAAGATATGAGAATGTGAACACATAATACAGACTAGCACGCACACATGTACACACACCTATGTATGTAGAAATCAAGGGAACAACAGCAAAAATGATAACCTATAAAATGAGGGTAGGAGATGACGAGAGCAGCACAGGCATCAACATTGTTTCTAATGAAGGAAATATATCCCCCCCTCCCCCCTTTAACCCCCCCCCCCCCTCCTCTTTACACACATACTCATACTGTAGCGTCATGATGTTTTTACTTCAATGGGCAGCTTAGGGCGATAAATTGACCGCCAGAGGGCAGTCCAACCGTTAGGGGCTATATCACGCGCTATTCTTAGCTGGGCGTAGTGAGAGAGAGAGAGGGGGTGATGAGTCCCACCCTCTCTCTCTCTCTCACTACGCCCAACTAAGAATAGCGCGTCCGGTTTTCAGGGAGAGAGAAAGAAGAGAGAGAGAGAGAGAGAGAGAGAGAAACATAAAAAGACACACACACACACATTACAGTAAACAAGGGCACAGCTACAATCCTACAAAAAAAAAGTAAACCTGTAGATCCGGGTAGGAGAGGACGACAAGAGCAGCGCAGGCGTCTACATTGTTGTCCTTGATGAAGGAGATGTCCACCCCACCAATGTAGAACGTCTCAGAGGCTGTTATGGGTGCGTCCTTGTTGTTGGGGTGACGCTGAGCGCTTTGCAGGATCTTCTTCACCACACTGCAATCTTCCATCACCATCTTCTTCTTCAGCAAGAGCTGCTCTCTGCAAAGAAAGAAAGGAATGAAGAATGTAAAAATGAACAGTGATTCCTCTTTTCACAGCACTGCAATCTTCCATCACCATCTTCTTCTTCAGCAACAGCTGCTCTCTGCAAAGAAAGAAAGAAAGGAAGGAAGAAGGTAAAAATGAACAAAATGATTCCTCTTTTTACCACTGCAATCCTCCATTACCATCTTCTTCTTCAGCGAGAGCTGCTCTCTGCAAAGAAAGGAAGATGAACAAGATGATTCCTCTTTTTACAGCAATGCAATCCTCCATCACCATCTCCTTCTTCAGCGAGAACTGCTCTCTGCAAAGAAAGAAAGGAAGGAAGATGATAAAATGAACAAAATGATTCCTCTTTTTACAGCACTGCAATCCTCCATCACCATTGTCTTCTTTAGCGAGAGCTGCTCTCTGCAAAGAAAAAAAGAAAGGAAGACTGTAAAAATGAACAAAATGATTCCTCTTTTCACAGCACTGCAATCCTCCATCACCATCTTCTTCTTCAGCAAGAGCTGCCCTCTGCAAAGAAAGAAAGGAAGGAAGAATGTAAAAATGAACAGTGATTCCTCTTTTTCCAGCACTGCAATCCTCCATCACCATCTTCTTCTTCAGCAAGAGCTGCTCTCTGCAAAGAAAGAAAGGAAGGAAGATGAACAAGATGAACAAAACGATTCCTCTTTTTACAGCACTGCAATCCTCTATCACCATCTTCTTCTTCAGCAAGAGCTGCTCTCTGCAAAGAAAGGAAGGAATGAAGATGGTAAAAATTAACAAAATGATTCCTCTTTTTACCACTGCAATCCTCCATCACCATCTTCTTCTTCAGCGAGAGCTGCTCTCTGCAAAGAAAGAAAGAAAGGAAGATGAACAAGATGATTCCTCTTTTTACAGCAATGCAATCCTCCATCACCATCTCCTTCTTCAGCGAGAACTGCTCTCTGCAAAGAAAGAAAGGAAGGAAGAATGTAAAAATGAACAAAATGATTCCTCTTTTTACAGCACTGCAATCTTCCATCACCATCTTCTTCTTCATCAAGAGCTGCTCTCTGCAAAGAAAGAAAGAAAGGAAGGAAGATGGTAAAAATGAACAAAACGATTCCTCTTTTTACAGCACTGCTATCTTCCATTGTCATCTTCTTCTTCAGTGAGAGCTGCTAAGAAAGAAAGGAAGGAAGATGGTAAAAATGAACAAAATGATTCCTCCTTTCACAGCACTGCAATCTTCCATCACCATCTTCTTCTTCAGCGAGAGCTGCTCTCTGCCAAGAAAGGGCTAAGATTAATTAAAGAATTATGCAGATTCGACACCCCCCCTCAGGACAGTCGGTGGATGCCTCGTGCCTCCATACGGGGAGCTGGATGCCCCCACCCCCTCCACGAGTCTCTCCTCGTGAGGATACTGGGGGGTCTTTCGTAAAAGTAGTTCCTCCACCTTCCTGAAGTTCTGTGTTTGTAACTTCCTCTACTCTGCCACTCTCATGTGGCCTGGGAACGCAGAAGAAGAAGAAGACCCCCCCACCCACCCCAACATCTTGATTCATTGCATTTTTTCAGTCGTACCTTTATATTCTACTAAATATATTTTAGCAAATGCATATTTTCAATGGTTTGAAAGAATGAAAATTAACTTTAAATATAGAAAACAAAGGAGGTTTATGAGTTCGAGTCAATTTGCCGCAAGAAAGGCAAGACTGAAAAAAATGGAAAGAACTGAGAAAATGGAGGGGGGGGGGGGGGGGGGGGTAATCTGCATCTTTGCCAGAAAGAAAATAAAAAAGGAAGAATAGATTTACAAAGAAACTTAGAAAGGAAGGAAGATAGCAAAAAGGAAAAAAAAGATTCCTCTTCCTACATCTCACTGCAGTCTTCTATCTATAGATCTCCATTTTCTTCTTCAGTGAGAGCTGCTCTCTGAAGGAATATGAATCCTCCGAAGTCGGAGTGTGGCTGCCCACATGGCGGGGTACTCAAAATCGGTCACACATGTAATGTTCTCAACCCTAGCTGGTGCATTTGTACCATAGTGTTCAACTTCAAGTGCTTCAGCTGTTGGGATGATCCCTGGAGTCTTTAAGCCAGGGAACGACAACAACAAGGAATATGAAAGAAGGAAAGAAAGAATAGAAGGAAAGAAAGATCCATGGGAGAACGAATAAAAAGGGATTTTTTTTATGGCACCAGTCTTCTGTCGCCATCTTCTTCTTCGACGAGGAAAGCCGGGCACTCTTGAGTAGGAAAGAAAAAAGAATATGTGCATGCATAGATAGAATTAAAAGGAAGAAAAGATGAGTGAAAGAATAAATGATTCCCCCTTTGCAGCATGCTCTTCTTTAGAGAGAGCTGCTCTCTACAGGGAATGAAAGAAAGGAAATAAAGAATGGAATAAGAAAGAAAGGAAGGAAGGAAAGGAAGTCCAGGAAGAAAGGAAGAAAGAAGGAAAATAAAGAAACAACAAAAAAGGGAAAAGAACACGAGTCTAAGGCTGGGTTCACTTTAGACGCGTAAGTTCCGTGCGGAAGACCCTAAATAAGTGGAAGAAAGAAGGATAAAAGTTTACGCATATAGGGGAAATTCGGACACATGCGCAAATCTTTTCCCTTCTTTGTTTCACTTATGTATGGATTGCGCACAGGTTTCCGCATGGAATATCCGCTTATGTGTGTGCACGGGCTAAGAGATCATTTACATTTTCAATTGCGTGGGCTACTACACCATTTCAATTACACTTTATGTGAAAAACAACTTTAAAAACACTAAATACTGAATGCATAACAGTTCATCATGGTGTATCTGACGATGCACAATCATACCTTTCCCATTTGTCCCTCAGCTGATCTTCCACCAGGTTCTCACATTGTCGCTTCAAGCCGCGCGTTTCTTCAATCTCTTCCGCATCCTCCAGGCAGCGTTTCTTTTCATCCCACGGATCCTTCCATACCACCGACTGATAGCTCAGCGCTATGAAAGCAGGACCCAGAGACAGACCGTAATCGTTGCTGCAAAAATCGCACGCGCACGCTTCTTGGGTATAATCTTTGGACAGAAGAACGTAAGCATTCCTCACTGCTTGGCAGGCCAGGCAGAACTGAGGTCCGTGGTTCCTGTTTGGCACCGAGCGGTTATCAACAATGAGGATCCCGCACTGATTGCAGTAGTGCTGTCCGCAGGGTGTCTGGGTCGTCGTCTCCTGAGCACACGTGCAAGCTCGGCATATTTTTCGAATTTTGTTCACGCTGTCTGCCTGAACAAGGCCACACAGATAACAACCATCTATGTCCAAAGCCATTTTTTCCTTCCTGAAGCTAAAATGTCAGTGAAATGAATAAGGGAAAGAACTTCTCATAATTATCTCCCTTTTTTTACATTTGTTTTTTTTACCAAAGTTACCGATTCGTCTGCAAAGT
The DNA here is from genome assembly GCA_017654935.2 of Phymorhynchus buccinoides. Taxonomy (NCBI): domain Eukaryota; kingdom Metazoa; phylum Mollusca; class Gastropoda; order Neogastropoda; family Raphitomidae; genus Phymorhynchus; species Phymorhynchus buccinoides. The sequence goes on from CM065697.1 coordinate 43,934,923, forward strand.
GAAAGTAGTTGCCACAACAATACAGACCCAAGTTCATCCTCTTGGATCATCAAGTTCATCAATGGGTTAACTGACTAAAATGTCAGTGTTCAGGTTTGCCTTTGTTGCAATGTTCTTCTTTTGAATGCCTAATGCAATATTCTTTGTAAAGAATACTATCTCTATCGGTGATGAAATTCATATGATCTTTCTGATCGGGAGGATGTTAAACTTTAAATTTTGTGCTGAAAATCATGTAAGGCAATTGATTTCTGTATAAAGATCTGTAGGTGAAAACAGTTTTATTTATCAAGCGGTTGTACGTGTTTACAAAAACAGTAAATAGTTCAGGGAGTGAGGGGTTAGCAGTTGCAATTCCAGACAAAAGGAGGACTTGGCTACAACAAGTACTAGGCAGAAAGACTAAAAGTAAATGAATAGGCTATGTTGCCGGTCACAGTAATTTAGCCTACAGGCTATTTTGCTAGTGACTGGTAAAATAGCCTGCAGGTTTGCCAGTGACCGGTAAAATAGCCTGCAGGCTAAAGTGCCGGTCGTAGTTAATGAGCTATTTAGCTTGTAGTGCTAGATTCTTTTTTCCCTTTCCTATCTGTTTTGAAATAAACCAGCATTACAAGTTAACTTACCTTAGCCGGCAACTTAGCCTACAGGCTAAATTACAGAGACCAGCAAAATAGCCTGCAGGCTAAATTAGAGTGACCGGCAAAATAGCCTGTGGCCAGGCTAAAATACTGCGACCAGCAAATAGTATTTGCGCCCCAGCGACCCCAGAACGAGAGGAGCCCAAAGATTTATCAAGAAAGGACAGCCTACCCAGTCTTCTACCACTCTTTCTTCCCACGAACGCTCAGAGAGTGGAACATGCTCCCCACAAGCCTGACTGAAACCATCTGTCCCGATGCATTCAGGGTCGGCCTAGGTGGCATTTACATCAGCCACCAGGCCTCCGTCTGCTGATCTCCCAGTGGACCAGTGTGTATAGTTTTAATCTTATTTTTTAGGGATGGATCCCAAATTATTATTCAAGTTTTTAAAATTAGGCATTGAGAGCACACTCCACCCGTCAGTCGCGTACCAAGGTGTACTATAAACACTGTGAGGCCCAGTCCAGTAATACGAAGAAGAAGAAGATACTAGATAGCCACTGCTATACTATAGTGCTAAAAGTAAAACAAACGCAGTTCCAAAACTTAAGTTGTTGTTGTTGTTGTTGATCCCTGGCTTAACAACTCCAGGGATCATCCCAACATCCAGAGCACTTGAACAATTCAGTACAAATGCACCAGCTAGGGATGAGAACATTACGTGTGTGACCGTTTTTGATTACCCCGCCATGTGGGAAGTTAAATGTACTTTTTTCACTGTGTGCTATAGTGACTGGCCTCTGTTCGTGGGTTAACTGACTAGTGTTGGTCTGCTAACCTACTGCCACAGTCACAGATCACTGAGCTCAGTGCTTGAATTTGCTTTCCTTGGCACCTTCATTCATTCAATCATTGGCTTCAACCTTGGCTTGTCACTTCTTACTTGTGTGCCTGTGGCTGTGGCAACTGATAAATGAATCGAAATATATAGCCTTACTCTGCATCACTCATTGATCATGTTACTTTTCCCCCTCGCAAACACCCTATTGATATTGTCAACGATTGCGTGAGAATGGAGGGCGCTAGAATATTCCGCAACGTGTTGATTTTTCCTTCGTTTCAACTTTCATTTCGTATGATTGATGCAACGTTGTTATGCAAGGGAAACTATACTTCCGGTTTTTCAGGAGAGACCACGCTTACGATTTTGTTAATGGCTGTAACCACAAGTTCTAACCTTACTAAAGCGCTTATTACGCAGTTTGTTAATTTCGCTTTTATGTTATTACCTCTTCTTCTTCTTCTTCTTCTTCTTCTTCTGCGTTCCAGACCATACGGCCATAATGGGTAAGATACGTGTGTGTCCAGATTTCAGTTTTCACTGGTCTCCCTGCTGCGGAGGAGCTCAAAGGAGAAAAATTACATTTGGAGGATTTTTTTTCGGAAAAAAGGCAGGAGAATGGGCCAATAAGTCAGAAAGATACTAGATGACAGAAAGCAAAGGGAAAGGGCAGAGTCAAAGAGAGTGGCAGATTAGAGGAAGTTTCAAGCACAGAACTTCCAGAAGGTGGGGGATATATTTTTAGGAAAGACTCCCCGGTATCCCCACGGGGAAATGTTATTACCGCCGTAAATGAGAGAGGGATATGGGGATATATTTAAAGAAAATCAGAGAAAAATTCAAGGCACATAGTCTAGGCTAAATGTCTTTTTTTCTTAAATGCGAGTAAATTTACACACTTGCATAATATGTATGCAATGAATCTTACAAAATTAGATCAGTGGTATAACACAACTGCTAAGTAGCCATCGGTTTTACACCGATTATCAAAAACAAAATGAAGTCAATAGGTAGAGGGCAAAAGGCCATGAAAAAGCCTACAGAGCCTTTATTTCATATTCATATTCACACACTGTTTTTCCCCCCTCAGTTGTGGAAGTCTTCTATTCTTCTTTTTAGGGTCCACGATCACTTAGTTGATCGGCATTTGGGCACTTTCTTCTTCTTCTTCTTCTTCTTCTTCTTCTTCTTCTTCTTCTTCTTCTTCTTCTTCTTCTTCTTCTTCTTCTTCTTCTTCTTCTTCTTCTTCTTCTTCCCATTAATCAGCCTAGCTCCTTCATCAAATTGAAGATTCTGCCGATGTTGGAAAAACACTTGTAACGTTTGCTTTGTATTTCTGTCTGTTTGACTGCCATAACTGAAAACAATGTGAATGAAACCATTTAAATCAAATTTTATGAAAGGACAGAAAATTATTTAGATAAATTTCAGGACTTGTTCATTTTGACCACCAAAGAAAAGGCCTAGAAAGAGAAATTGAAAGGCCACGTACGTCCCTCCTTTTTCTTCTTCTTCCAGTAATGTTCACCTGCTCGTTTTTCTGCAATTATTGACTTCTTCTTCTTCGCCTTAGGCAGCCAACTTCATCACGTTGAAGATTCTGCTGCACTTTAGGGGGTAGTACAAAAAAGAAAGAAAGTAAGTTCAGCAAAGATATTGTAGAAAGTGAACTGATGAGATATTAAGAAGAGAAGATAGATCCCAAAACAGTCAGGGATAATATAAGTATTTTTAGATACACAATTTGCTATGCAGATGGATGTTTATGAGATATATATAAAAAAATTATATATATATAAATTCCTTTCCTTTCCCTTTTGTTTAGGAGGTTAGTCGGATATTGAAGATTGATTTTGATTTAAAAGGAAGAAAAAAATACATATACATATACAGGGGTTTAAAGACGACGATACGCAGCATGGGATGAGGTAGGCTTTGAGAAATATATTAGATATTAGATAAGGGTTTGTTGTTTACAATGATATTTAAAAGATGATATGAAGAGAGGAACTTGAATTTGGCTGGGTATGTTATAAGTCCAGATAGATAATATTATTTAAAGCGTTTGTTGTGTTTAGAATGATGCTTAAAAGATGTGAAGAGAGGAATTTCGCTGGGTATGTTATAAGTTGAAAAACATCAATAGCTATTACATAAGCGTTTGTTGTTTACATTTGAAATACATCACATTTTTAAGCAAATTAGATTAAGAATATGTTTTCTTTTCAGCATTCCTGGGTTGTTTAGGGTTACAATGTTTATATTTTTGTTCTTATTAAGTTTCTTTAGAATAAACATGACAAAGAGCAATTTCGTTACCTTAAATTTGACCCCTCTGGTTCTCAATATCTACAAGAATCTGCTAGTTTACCTCTTAAAAATGGAAAGTGCTACCCCCCCCCCCCCCCCCCCCCCCTCTACCACTTCAGACATTGGATGCTTCAGCTGGGGAGGTGGCCTTTCTAGGTCATTTCTAAAGCCTTCTCTGGTGGTCTATTTCAATAGGAATTGTTCGGAAATAATTAAGGGGAATAATTTCAATTTCATGGTGTGTGGGAGTGATCTTGCCTAATTCAATCGGTCAAACAGGGGGAGTTACTCTACCATCAGGTATATCCCCAGCTCTCGCCTCGTGTGTTTGAGTAGACATATAGGGGAAGACGGGGTAAAAAGCGCATGGGCGGGTAAGAAGCCCACCCCAATTATCTCACGAAATGAAGCAAATTTCAGTCTCATTTTGCCCATGAGACGAGCGTTAATGTCTAGGCCTAGCATTCGTCTCATGGGCAAATTTGACTGACATTTTTTTTATTTCATGAGATAATTGGGGTGGGCTTCTTACCCGCCCATGTGCTTTTTACCCCGTCTTCCCCTAGCACTTAGAACAACGTGCGTCATCAAAAATTGATATGTTGATATATTTTTACGCATGGAAGTTCTATCAGTTCATGGGTACTGGCCACCCCTCATTTTTCAAAAAACAAAATGTTTGCATATCGCTGACTCACGGCATCCTCAGCGGTTTCAAGCTTCAGTCGAAGCTATACCGTCATGGTTGCTGTGGTTTTGACCGAGTAAGTCGATGTAATCAACTCTAATTTTCACGAAGTGCTCTCCCCTAGTTGTTGTTTTTCTGATGAAAATGATGTTTTACGTCCTCTCGGTCACAGACACATATGGGACATTTGTAAATACAAAGATGTTGGGAACAATACTGGCTGCAATGCCGCCGCCCGGAGGCAGTGCAACACCAGTAAAGTCCCGAGTTTTTAACAATATAGATAGGTGTAGCGGTAACCATGCCTCGGTTAAACCTCATCGGCTATGGTACCGCCACATTGCAAAAAGTTGTTTTATTCTTCCGAACATCGTCTATTTTACACAGCAGTCGCCTCCTTTGGCTCTCTGGTAGACATAGTCAGATACCATTGATACCACAAGGTATAGTATGGCATTGCATGGTATTGTTTTCTTTTATACTCACACGAAAACAACATATTCATCAAATGTTGTTGTTTAGAAAGGAAAAGGAAACACCTCTCAGCGTGTCAAATGTTGTAAATGTTAATGTGGGTTTTTTGCGATGCAACGAAGGTTGGCTTTACGTCCTATTGACGGGTAGTTCTTATAAGGACACGTTGGGTGAAGACGAAGTTTTCCTCATGGGGATAAAGGGATGTTATTTTGTATCATAACAATCAGAAAATCCGGTGCAACACTAGCCCTCCAGTGTGCTCTCAACAACGTTGGAAACCACCCAGTTTTATTTAGTTCATCAAAAGACTGCGTTCTTTGCATAGTATTGTTGTAGGCCTATGAATCATCATCGGTTATGTTCCGACCAACTTTGTGTGACTTGGACTGATTTGGCCTTATCTTTTCTGAATTTACAAGCACACTATAAGTATAACACTTATTTTGTCCCTTTCTCACACCACTACACTCGCGCAAATACATACAGCGGTGTAGGCTACATGTTAACGCGCGCGCGCGCGCACGCACGCACACGCGCACGCACACACACACACACACACACACACACACACACACACACACACACACACACACACTCTCTCTCTCTCTCTCTCTCTCTCTCTCTCTCTCTCTCTCTCTCTCTCTCTCTCTCTCTCTTCTTCCGATTGGGGATGTTTATCCTGCCCCACGTCTAAAGTCTTCGTTTAGACTGCTATTGGCGCACATGATGCATGCTTTGTGAGTTCGTGTCATCCATTCCACTCGTACCGAATAGTGGAATGGGTTTTAACGTGTGCGCAAGATCTTGTGCTGCGTTCGCACACGGGACCTCTCTCTCTCTCTCTCTCTCTCTCTCTCTCTCTCTCTCTCTCTCTCTCTCTCTCTCTCTCTCTCTCTCTCTCGCTCTCTCTCTGACAATTTTTTTAAAAACAGACAAGGACTGTAGCAGCTACCACAGAAGACACAAATAGTCTATTTGCAGAACCATGTGGCTATTAAAACAGTCAAGTTAGTCAACTTTACATGTTAGAAGCATATAAACGTTATGTAATCGTTGGTTAGCCTGTTTGAAACATATCCACATGGGGTGTCACATCAGTTGCTGCACTTCCGGAATCCAAGATGGCGGATATTCAAAATGGCGGCCAACAACTTAACAGTTTAAGCATATAATATAGTCAAGTAGCATCTCATTTTAAAGGTATTTACAAGGTGAATTGCTTTATTAAATCCGTTTGGATATTTTGATGAGTCTTGTCCATATTACGATCATTTAAATATTCTATATCTAAGCACAGACTATCTCTAATCTAAGTAGCGCGTAAATGCACATCACCATCTCTATTTCTTCACACCAAATTTAAATAGCATGCTCGCTAAAAAGGAATGGGTTGTCTACAAAAAAGATAAAAAATATGTTAATGTAACAACAAAGAAACCTAGGCAAGTTAAACATATATATGGAAATGGTGATAATCAATTCACAGATTGCCGACAATTAACGGTAAGCGCGTTCATACAGGATTCTGGCAAACTTTCAAGAGCTAATCAAAAACAATTATAGTGGTTGGCACCCAACATCATTGCTTTGATTTAAGCCAAAGAAATGTTAAAGATAATAATGTGTACTTTTACAAGTTTAAAAGGGTTAAATCTGTGTATGAAATACACTGACTGTTACATTAGGGGAAGACGGGGTAAAAAGCGCATGGGCGGGTAAGAAGCCCACCCCAATTATCTCATGAAATGAAGCAAATTTCAGTCTCATTTTGCCCATGAGACGAGCGTTAATGTCTAGCATTCGTCTCATGGGCAAATTTGACTGAAATTTTCTTTATTTCATGAGATAATTGGGGTGGGCTTCTTACCCGCCCATGCGATTTTTACCCCGTCTTCCCCTATGTAGACTACAAAATACTAAAATCTTTGAAGAGAAATAAAAGTCCTTGTAATCCAGAAAATTAAAACTTTGGAATTTGGGGACTGGTTTTTTTAAATCAAAACTAATTATGCACCGCACAAATGCACCAGCTAGGGATGAGAACATTACGTGTGCGACCGTATTTGATTACCCCGCCGCCACGTGGGCAGCCACACTCCGACTTCGGAGGCTAAAGACAATCCCCGCATTAACTATGCAGAACATAGCATTTTGATGTAGCCTTGAGATGTAGAGGGGAGAGAGATGGGGAGGTGGAGGTGGGATGGTGGTGTTCGTTGTAGAAAGGGGGGGGGGGGGCACAATCCGTGCGATGTGTTGCAGGCTGACGTCAGATACATAGCTCACCTTCTATGCTATATTAAGAACTGATGTCAGGCAACTGGCACGGTAAGGTGGAGGGGTGGGGGAGAGAATGGTGCCGTTACAACAGAACAGTCGAACACAGATACACACGCATCTAGGCTACATGCGCAAGCGCGCACGCACACACAAAATAAAAAAATTACTGAGAGAGAGAGAGAGAGAGAGAGAGAGAGAGAGAGAGAGAGAGAGAGAGAGAGAGAGAGAGAGAGAGAGAGAGAGAGAGAGAGAGAGAGAGAGAGAGAACGAAAACGAAATATTATTTAACCAGGGAACATGAGATAAGCAAGTTATATGCTTTTTTTCACCCAGCCCTGGGGAATATTAAAGTAAATCAAACAAGAAAGCTAAATAATATATGTACATGCAGAAATTAGAAGAAAAGGCAGGGAGGAGGGGGAAGAGGCATAGAGGGGGACAAGGATGGGGGGAGAGTTAGAGAGAGAGAGAGAGAGAGAGAGAGAGAGAGAGAGAGAGAGAGAGAGAGAGAGAGAGAGAGGAAGAGAGAGAGAGAGAGAGACGAGGGGGTACAGACACACAGATGGAGCCAATAGACACACAGATAGAGAGAAGAGAGAGAGAGAGAGAGAGAGAGAGAGAGAGAGAGAGAGAGAGAGAGAGAGAGAGAGAGAGAGAGAGAGAGAGAGAGAGTCCATCAAACTGATATTCCCGGTCATAAAGACAATAAAGACACTCACATCATTTTATTAACACAGCAAATGTATGGTTATTCATACAACAAATTTCGAAGTATCATAAAGAGGCACATTACAACAGCACCAACAAAACCACACAACGATTGATCAGCAGTGTGAAACAAACATCCTCATAACCGTATCTCGGTTGATTCAACAAAAGTGTCGTCATCATGATTATTGACAAAGCGTCCAACCTAACAGCAAAATGGCGAGTCAAATCGTTATTGAATCATTGTAGAATTGGTAAACACCAAAAACAAAAACAGATTAGCCAACTAGAGCCGTCTCTCACCCCACTCTTAGGTGAATACACACGCATTGATTGACAAAATTAATCTGTTACATACAGAGACAGACAAATATAGACACATGCACACACACACACACACACACACACACACACACACACACACACACACACACACACACACACACACACACACACACACACACACGCACACACACACACACACACGCGCGCGCGCGCACACGCACACACACACACACGCACACACACACCTGTCTGAATCACTTTTAGTGGAAGGACGTTAAACTGAAGAAGAAGAAGAAGAAGAAGAAGAAGAAGAAGAAGAAGAAGAAAAGAAAACAACAACAACAACAACAACACGCGCACGCACGCACACACACACACACACACACACACACACACACACACACACACACACACACACACACACGCACACACACGCACACAAACACACACACACACACACACACACACACACACACACACACACACACACGTGCGCACACACATATATGCACAGATGGAGAGGGGGTGAGCGAGAGAGAAAGAAAGAGGACGATTGGGAGCCCTGTTACCTCTGCCGAAGTGGCCTTTCTCAGAGAGAGAGAGAGAGAGAGAGAGAGTGGACATTGTTTATTACAGTACGTCCAAAGTCTGTTAAGAAAGGACAAATTAACTTAATCCACAAAATTAACATCACTTGCCAGTAGCCTATCAAAGAAATCAACCCACAATTAACACCCAAAAATCCCAAAAAAGAATCACATCATCAACAGAGAGTAAACATCACAACTCCACTTTTGGCGAATAAAAACCAAAATTGAGCAAAACACAAACAACAAGAAATGATAGTAATGACACAAGGTTATAGCTTCACATAGAATGTGAAATTGAAATTATTTTTTTTTTTAAAGATGGTGCACTGAGAGGATGGTAACACGTCCTCCATTGCAGTACTTTAGCTGACGGGACACGTCGCGACTGCTTCAGATAATATAATAATAGCAGCGAACACAATTTGATGTGATTCTCTGCAGCAGTTCACTAGATTATAGAATGACTGACAAAACGACTGGGGAAAACCCCCCAAACATAAACGGTTGAATTAACCCTCTGTTCGTGGACGGATTAAACAAAATCGCTGGATTTCACGTCTGATGTTTTTTTCTTTTTGAGTTCAACAACAAACAACCCTTTTTGTTACCGCTTGAATCAGGGCCGGACCTAAGTTTTTAAGGGGTGGGGGCTAATTCATTGAAGGTGCGAAGCACCAAGACCCGCAGGGGGGTCTGAGGGCATACTCCCCCGGAACATTTTTAAATCCGAGAAGCAAAATAGTGCAATCTGGGCATGAAATAAAGGACTAATGCCATTACTGTTCATATCCCTATTGAAACATGTTTTGAACCATTAAGTACACATCAAGCTGCTTCCGCACTGCTAGGAAATTTAGCTGCCGCTCGGCGACATGGATTGAGTTTTTTGGGTGGTTTTTTTAGGAAAAAGGGTGGGGGCTGCAGCCCCCTAAGTCCCCCCCCCCCCCCCCCCCCCCCCCCCCCCCCCCCCCCCCGTAGGTCCGGCCCTGTGAATTAACAAAACTATATAGTAAAATATAATTACAAGGTATCTTCGTTTTAATCAAAATTCACAGGTAGACTCCACTTGGCACAATGTGAATACTGTTGAAAACAACAACTTTTCCACTGGATGCCTGTCCAAAAATCAGATACTGTTACAAGAACGATGTCATCAGCATACATGAGATCCAAGTTAAATGCCAACTCAATTGGAAAATAATATATACATTAAAAAAAACCATGATTACAATGAGAAGCTAAATACCAACTCAGTAAAGAAAGAAAAAATTGTACATGAAAAAAAAGAAGAGCTTACAATGAAAAGTTATAAATGCCAATTCCATAAAAAAATAATTGTAGGCCTACATTAGAAAAGAAGTAAAAGAAGAAAATAATCACAAGGCGAATAAGAGGGGACTTCTTCTTCTTTTTCTGCGTTCCCAGGCTATACGGCCATAATGGGTAAGGCACGTATGTGTTCGGTTTTCAGTTTTCACTGGTCTCCCCGCTGCGTACAGCCGACACATTCCGATTTCGGAGGAGCTCAAAGGAGAAACATTACTTGGAGGATTTCTTGGAGAGAAAAAAAGCAGAATGGGCCAATAAGTCAGAAAGATATTAGATGACAGAATTAGAAAGCAAAGGGAAAAGTCCAAGAGAGTGGCAGATTAGAGGAAGTTTCGAGCACAGAATGTCCAGAAGGCGGGGGAACTATTTTTACAAAAGACCCCCCCTCCCCCCTATCCCCGCGGGGAGAACAGGGGACTGAAAACACGTCCTTGACAGACCCCAGAGATAAAACAAGGTCACGACAGCAATAATTTATGCGCGGATGCCTTCCTCGCATGGTGACACACCACCACACACAATTTGAAGCGATTCGGTCAAGCGGTTCGGGAGATATCCTTGGGACAGACAGAAAAGGAAAAAAAAAAAAAAAAAAAAAAATCGGAACGAAAACATACTCCTTTGCGATCTACGATCGGCAAAGGACAATAAGCAGCGACTCCATCTCACCTACACAATTCCTGTTTTGACATGACTGCTTGAACCGTTCTATATTTAGACCAAACCCTCTTTTCAAGAAATGTGTGTGTGCGTGCGCGCACGCATGCGAGTGAGTATGTCCATGTGCTTGCGCACACTATGTGCATGGCTTACCACTTTCTCAATAACAACATTCTTATCAAACTTCCTCTTAATGAGCATATAAGCCATTCCAAATAAAAGCCAATTAGGTAAAGGTAAAGATGTGCCCCCCCCCCTCCTGCATTTCTCGGTTAATTGTATTTTTTCGTTTTTGCCTTTCTTACCATACATAAACCTGTATTTTATGAACATTTTCAGCTAATTCTCTTTTTGGAATACTAACCCTAACCCTAACCCTAGCCCTAAACCTAACCCTACCCCCCACTATGTACTGCAGTACACCGCGATTTGCCACAGTTGTGGTTCGTTGCGTTTTTCCGTCTTATAGGGTGGGGGGTAGGGTTAGGGTTAGGGCTAGGGTTAGGGATAGGGTTAGTATTCCTAAAAGGTTATTAGCTAAAAAGGTTAATAAAATACAGCTTTATGTATGGTAAGAAAGGCAAAAACGGAAAAATACAATTAACCGAGAAATGTAGGCAATAATTAAAATGAGATAAAATAAGAAAAAGACAAGGAAAAATCTACATTCCTTTTCGCCTTTAATTAAGAGAAGATTATGTCGACGGAAAGAGCCATCAATTTCGCTCCTTTCTGTCATCAATTGAACACATAAAAAAATGAATTATAATAAAACAAAATAAACAAAAATATTGCCTCCATCAATATTACGTTTATGACCACTTTTGGTTTTTCTAAAGGAGAGCTGGTTTTCTTCTATGAGTCATTAATGCAAGTGAGATATTCACCTTTGCCTTCAAGAAAAAGGGGAAAAACAGATTTTCGTATTGATCCCTACTACTGCTAACTGCGAATAATGACAGAAATAATCATATTGTCATAAATGGACAATGTAAAAATGATGATGAAATTCTGCTTAACGTCCTCCGATCTGGAACAGAAACATATAGGACATTAGTAGATATAAAGATGGTGGGAACGATCCTGGAGGCAGTGCAACACCAGGAAAATCCCTAATTTTTAACAATACATATGTGTATTACAATGTGAAAATGAATTAAATTCTTCTTAACGTCCTCTGGTCTGGAACAGACACAGAACATTAGTAAATATAGAGATGGTGGGAATGATCCTGGAGGCAGTGCAACACCAGGAAAGTCCCAAATTTTTAACAATACAGATGTATTATGATTCTGGGCACACACACAAAATATAATAATACTGGTATGAAACAAAAAAAGGTCCTCAACATTTCTCTGCATAGTTCTTTTCATATCGTTCAATGACACATGAGCACATATGTTTTCTTTTACAAAAGGTGTTCTTGGCTTCATTACATCCAGCATCCAACTAAACCACCAGTTCTGAGCGCTCACAAAGAAGACTAAAAAACAACTGTTGTACTGGGGATCTCAGAGAGGGACTGGAAAAGGACGAAGAACTTCAATACAAAGCATGGAACTTGGTTGTCCTGTTTTGACTTTCGAGTTCCACTTTCTATACCTAGAAGCTACCATTTTAATTATTTTCCTCTACTCAAGTTCTGTCCGGAGTTTTGTTAAACTGTACACTTCATCTCAGTTTCGTTTTTAGGTCTTTTAGCGTGGATTTAAAAAAACACGAATAATGGAAGCCATTTGGGTACGTTGGTAAGGTAGACGCGCATGGGTGTCTTTCATTACTCGACCATGAGTGTCTCTCATTACTCATGCACAAGTGCCTTTCATTACTCGTCTACGGGTTTCTTTCATTACTCGTGCATGGGTTTCTTTCATTACTCGTGCATGGGTGTCTTTCATTACTCGTGCATGAGTGTCTTTCATTACTCGTGCATGGGTGCGTCTCATTACTCGAGCATGAGTGTCTCTCATTGCCCATGCACAAGTGCCTTTCATTACTCGTCTACAGGTTTCTTTCATTACTCGTGCATGGGTGTCTTTTCATTACTCGTGCATGGGTGTCTTTCAGTACTCGTGCATGGGTGTCTTTTCATTACTCGTGCATGGGTGTCTTTTCATTACCCATCCATGGGTGCCTTAATTTCGTTACTGGGGCATGGGTGTCTCTCACTACTCGTCCATAGGTGCCTTAATTTCGTTACTGGTGCATGGGTGTCTGTTCCTTACTGGTTTCCATGTTGGGGGCTGCTGAAGTAGACATATTCCGAGCCGCTAGCCCCAGCACTGGGCCCCATCTCTTCTGCTGCCCTCCTCTCGACTTCATCCAGCACGGGAGCGGAAGGCGCTGTCGGATTTCTCTCCCCTGCGGAAGCTTGCTGCACGTGCTGCGTGGTGGTGGGAGCAGACGACAGTGTGGGGACGGGGACGTAGTGATGGAGAAACGATGGATGGCTTCCCTCATCTCTGCGGCCGCTGGTGATGCTGGACTGGTTGGCTGAATTAAAAAAATAAAGAAAGCATGTATAGTTTGCGGGTAATGTGCAACAGGTCTACGGGTTTTTTTGACAACAATAGCATGAAAATAAGTAGAAAGCACTGTCACAATTAGGCCTATATGTATGCCTCTGCAAAAACATTATGCATAGGATCAATGAAAATGCTAATTAACTGCAAAATTCGGTAAAGGTCAAGATGTGCCCTCCCCACCTACATTTCTTGGTTAATTGCATTCTTTTCGTTTTTGCCTTTCTTACCAAACATAAAGCTGTATTTTATTAACCTCTTCAGCTAATTATCTTTTTGGAATAATAACCCTACCCCCCCCCCCCCCCCCCCCCCCCATAAGACGGGAAAACGCAATGAACCACGACTGTGACAAATGTTGCTGTGTACTGCAGTACATAGGGGGGGGGGGGGGGGGGGGGGTAGGGTTAGGGTTTTTATTCCAAAAAAATAATTAGCTGAAAAGGAGCTTTATATTTGGTAAGAAAGGCAAAAACGGAAAAATGGAATTAACCGAGAAATGCAGGGGGGGGGGGGGGGGCACATCTTTACCTTTGCCCAAAATTCAACTGAATTTTCTATCCAGTAGCCTTACCCTCCAGAAAGTGTCATCCAAGATCTTTTTTTTTGGTGATTGCGTCTTGCATACCAACACTAGAGAGAGAGAGACAGGTAGACAGACCGATACAGAAAAAGGAGAGGTCAGAGGAAGGGGAAAAGACGGAGACAGAAATACAAGAGGCAGAGAAACATTATAGAAGGAGATTCAGAGAGGAAGAGATAGGTTGAAAGACATTTACAGAGAGAGAGAGAGAGAGAGAGAGAGAGAGAGAGAGAGAGAGAGAGAGAGAGAGAGAGAGAGAGAGAGAGAGAGAGAGAGAGAGAGAGAGAGAGAGAGAGAGAGAGAGAGAGAGAGAGAGAGAGAGAGAGAGAGAGAGAGAGAGAGAGAGAGAGAGAGAGAGAGAGAGAGAGAGAGAGAGAGAGAGAGAGAGAGAGAGAGAGAGAGGAGAGAGAGAGAGAGAGAGAGGGAGAGAGAGACAGACAGAGATAGATAAATAGAGAGACAGAGAGAGAGAGAGACAACAGAGAGAAACAGGTAGATATATACCCATAAACAGGCAAATTAAATGTCCAAGAAAAAAAATCAGAAAGCTCACCTGCTCCAAAAAGCCCTTTCTTGGCCCCTTGGGTACCCCTGGCCCGCAGATAGCAGACGATGGAGATGAACACGACGAGCATGACACAGACCACACACAGCACGACGAGTAGTGCCAATGCCAGCACCTTCCAGCCCCCCTCTCCATCCTCCTCCTCGCCAGCTGTGAGCTGATTCTGGTCGTTCAGGCCTTGTTCAGAACACCCAGTGCCTCCACCCGCCTTCTTCTGGTCAGCAGAGACTTTTTCAGTGAGTAGCCACTGACCAAACTCGAAGGGAGACGCGTCCGAATCGGGTCCATCTTCGTCTAGGTCTTGTTCTGCAGCCGAGTGGGACTGGTCAGAGGAAGGATTCGTTCCGTCCGTTTGACCATCTCCAGCATGGTCAGGGCTTTGAAGGTCGAAGTCCTCACCCTTCTCCCACTCGTCCTCATCCTCGTTCTCCACGTTCTTGTCATAGAAGACGGTTCGGGGGCCCTGGTGGAATCGGTCAAACTCCCGGAAAGGCCCGCAAACGGTGTCCGCGTTCTGGCGGCACAGAATGCGTGTTATCTGGTTATGGGGGCACAGGCTGCAGGGCTGGCAGGTCCGTGCACTGCTGTTGAAGAACTGACCGTCTGGGCACCAGGCCGGGATAGCCGCGGTGCTTGTCAGCGAGGCCAGTGTGACTGTGACTGCGACCAAGGTCTGCATTGCTGGGCAAACTGCAAACATCCGGGGGAAACTCTGATACCGCATCTTCTTCTAACACCGCATTCACCTAGCATAAAGCAACAACAGGATTTGTTAGTGAGGAGCAAGAACTAGAAGAAATAAATAAAACTTCCTAAAAAAAAAGAACCAAAAATGTTAAAACAATACAGCTACAGTTGAACCTTGCATTTATAAAGGGCACGTCTGGATCACGGACAACCCATTAATCGGCACAATGTTGCCAAGTCTCTACTCTACGTTTTAGTTACTCTACCAGAGATACCTTCAGCATAACGACGATAGACGATTTTCAGTGGCGTAAGAAGATGTTGAAGGTGGGGGGAGGGGGGGGGGGGGGCAGAACTGATGGGAATGTGAAACTGGGGGGTGAGAGGGAGGGGGGTGAAGAAAGGGCAAAAGCATTGAACATCATTAAACTGCATGGTACGCAGAATTCAAAAGCAGTGTTTTAAACTATGTCTGAAACGTTTGTACGAACTGTACAGTTTCATATATGAAGACAGACTCGAAACACTTTTTTTGGTAAAGCAAAAAGCAAAAACGATGTAAAAATGTTTTTATGTAGGTCCTAATTCGTAAAGACAACTGACACGATAATACAGAGTAATTTGTTTTAACCCAAAATAAAGGGAAATAAAGCACATGTAATTCATTGTTAACCATTATGAAATTACACCACATATTGGGGGGAGGGACAGTGAGATGGAGGATAATATTATACTTAAGTTTAATTTAAGATAGATTATAAACACCTTGGTAAAAGAAAACAACATTAACCCTTTCGCCGCCAGCCGTTTTTCAGCCCAAAAATACCATTAAGCTTAACTGGGTAGAGGAAAAAATTGTCAGCAATATTGGGAATTCTTCTGTAACATGTACAACATTAGGCCTATCCTTACCTCCCAAAATTGAGAAAATAGGGTCTTCGGATAACAGGCCCTGATCTGATGCCTTTTAGTGACGTGGGTGTTAAACCATTGTGGTGCAAAAATGCGACATTGGCGGTGAAAGGGTTAATAAAATAGGGTCTTCGGATAACAGACCCTGATCTGATGCCTTTTAGTGACACGGGTGTTAAGCCATTGTGGTGCAAAAATGCGACATTGGCGGTGAAAGGGTTAAGAATGCCAATCTTCAAAACGAGCTCCAAAAACATGTAGCAGTCACATGGTTTAACCCTTTCACCGCCAATGTCGCATTTATGCACCACAATAGTTTAACACCCATGTCACTAAACGGCATCAAATCAGGGCCTGGTATCTGAAGACCCCATTTTTAATTTTGGGAGGTAGGGATAGGTCTGATGTTATACATGTCACAGAGAAATTCCTAATATTGCAGATTTTTTTGGTCTCTACCCAGTTAAGTTTAATGGTATTTTGGGGCTGAAAAATGGCTGGCAGTGAAAGGGTTAAAACACATTTTGATTGCTGTTTAGGTTACTAATTGTAAGAAAGAAGAAATTGAATAAAACGAGTAATAAATATGGGTCCAAGCCAGGTCATTAATATAACAGTGAAATAACACAACCATGAATTGTGTTGTCATTGTAACCACTAAGTCACATACCATACCACTAAAGTCACAGGCCCGTTATGTCCCACTCCCTCTAAGTGGCTACATGTCTATGTCCACTTGTCTATATGATTTTTAAGTCAAAGTGACCACTGGTCATCCACATTGTGCAAGGTGCAGTAGTGCTCAGGACACACCAATAAGCTGTTAAATAGTGAAAAGGTGGAATTTACGTCAAAGTGACTACTGGTCAGTTGCTGTGACCACTGGTCATCTGCATTATACAAGTGCATAAAATAATCATCTGGTGACAGGAAATAAGCTGTTAAGAATCAAAATGTGATTTTCAAGTCAAAGTGACCACTGTTCAATGTCACTGACCACTGGTCATCTACACTGTACAAGGTACCAAAATGAACAGAACAGTCATGCCACATCGACACATTGAACATCATAGGCACGTGGACATAGACATGTAACCACTTAGAGGGAGTGGGACATAGCGGGCCTGGGACATAGCGGGCCTGACTTAGAGGACCGGTGACTTAGTGGTATGGACCCGTTACAATGACAACACAATTCAGGTTTGTGTTATTTCACTTTTCATAATGGCTTGGACCCATATTTATAACTCGTTTTATTCAAAGAATATTTTTTTAGTGGGCCTGTGACCTAACCATTGTAGCGGTTTAAAACCAAGCATCATCACCACCATCCAAACGCAGAATCAGGGGGTATTAGGTACTTTATAGTCACAGAGGCGTCTCTGTGAAATTCGGGTTGCTCCCACCTGGAGAGCGCGTCGCAGCCACAGGTGTGACACCCAATTTATAAAATAATAATGTTTGCATTTTTGTGTGACTGATGAGGAAGGAAAGGGGTGGTGGTAAATTTTCACCAAATAACAAATGTTTCGTTGCCACTGGGTTTAATGTATGCTAAGTGCTGGGCACACGGGACCTCGGTTTATCGTCTCATCCGAAAGACTCCACGCTCAGACCGTAAGGCCTAGTGCAAAGTGAGAGGAAAAATCCCCTGTACCCAGGTTCGAACTCGGGTTTACTTGACATGAGGCGAACGTGTTACCTCTGTGCCACTCAACAATGCCCACCTCCCTCTGTTCCTGTGTCACTGACAACTGGACTCATCAGCTTCTGGTCATATACTACCTACAGCATTTGAATCGATTATGTGCAGCAGTTCACATGATATCGTGAGGAAAGAAAGAAAGAAAAAAAAAAGAAAGAAACAACAATAGTAAAGAAGCAGACAGAAAAACAACACTAGAGCGTTAAGACGCTAAATCACCAACCACGCGGCAACGTTTTTCGGCTCCAGTGACCTTGACCTTTGACCCGTAACCTTCATTATTGAACTTGGCCTAGATCTTCCTACTACCTACCCGCATGCAAAGTTTTAGCACCCTAAGTCCATCCGTTCAAACGCTAGAGAGGATACCGTGCGGCAGCGTTATTTGGCTCCAGTGACCTTGACCTTCGACCCATATCCTTCATTATCGAACTTGGCCTAGATCTTCCTACTACCTACCCGCATGCACAATTTGAGCACCCTAAGTCCATCCGTTCAAACGCTAGAGAGGATACAAACATACATACATAGTCCGCCTCAGACACGAGTGAAAACATTACCAATCCGCTCTCTACGATCGCGGTTGGTAAAAATCTCACCACTCCTGAAAGAAGTAGAGGGCTGTTAAAGAAATCGGAAAAGACTGCAACTATGCTTATGTCCTTATAACACAAGCCATACTTAAATCAATCTCTCTCTCTCTCTCTTTGATGTTTACTTGCAATGCCGCATTTCCTTATTCTTTTCTATTATCCTATATAACTTTTGTTTATGTTATGATTTATATACTCCCTCCCCCCCCCCATATACGGGCACAAGGCCTAATCATTAAAATGTTTAGAGTCTTGAGTCTCTCTCTCTCTCTCTTTGCTTGCTTGCTTGCTCAGATTTTGCTTTGCTTATGGGGGGGGGGGGGGTATAGAGGCATGTCTGCCCCCTCCCTCCCTCCCTTAATCAGGGGGGGCTCCCCCCCATCCTTCTCGTTCCTACGCCACAGCAAAAACGTCTATATTATAATCCTGCTGAATATGTAATATGCTGTAGTTTCTCTTACCTGCACATTTTATTTGTTTATTAACAACTTGTTATTTGTTATTGTTGTTGTAGAACTAATTTGTTGTTGTTTGCCGTGTAAATGATGTCACAGGTGAAACCACGTTAACTTTAATGTACTCCTTCACTCATTCAAATACGCAAGTTTTGAGTCTATTATCGTGTTAGACTAAAAAAACCACCAAAACGAAGCTACACACACAAAAACAACAACCATAGGCCTAATATTTACTAATACATCAGGTCAGGTAGTTAGGACATTAGGCCTCGCGGCCTCTTCACTGTCCTGTCATTTTTGTTTGAACTTTTGCACAGCTGAGAGGTTTTTGTATTTTGTTTTCGGCAAATCTGCCTTTTAGTCATGCTCGTATTGTAGTTTTGACATCACACTTTCAAAAGATAGGCTGCATTTTGCAAAACCATACCATTAAAATGACGTGACATATAGTCTACACGAGGATTGACGAAAACAAGCACCGATTAAGTTATTAACCACAGTGAATTATAACATCGTTAGCATGAACTCGTCTTCAGTGCACAAAAACTACTTCGCATTCTCAAAAACAATACTTTACAATTTTACGATTCATGAATCGATCTACTACATTGTCTGTTGTGTGTCGACATCACGAAACTATAGAACTATTCATTTTCTACTAAATTGTTGTCTTTAGCTTACTTGGTAAATTCGTGTGCAGCAACTCAAAACACAAACAGACAGCGAAGTCCTGTGGCAAGCGCGCGCACAATTGGAATTGCGTCATCTACAAAAATAGCAAACTAGTTCCAAAAATAGTTTCCGGTTTCCCCTAAGATTCTAGTCAGGAACTAACGTTTGTCAGATGAGCTCAGGAAAAAAGTAGCCTACATAAATAAAGCTTTAACAACACACGTGTATGCATACTCGCGCTTGCGCGCACACATAGTACACACGCGCGCGCGCTTGCACACATGTTAAATTAACCCTTTCACCGCCAATATCGCAATTTAGCACCACAATGATTTAACACCCATGTCACGAAAAGGCCTCAACAAAGGGTCTGTTATCCAAAGAGCCTATTTTCATAATTTTGGGAGGTAAGGATAGGCCTTACTTTATACATGTCATAGAAGAATCCCCACTATCGCAGACAATTGTTTTTCTCTACCTAGGTAAGTTTAATGGGAAAATGTTGCTGAAAAATGGCTGGCGGCGAAAGGGTTAAAGACACACACACGCACGCACGCACGCACGCACACACAAACACACACACACGCGCGCGCGTTATATTCACGTATTGGAAGCTAAACTAAAATTCCACACACGCTACGCATACGAATTGAATTTCCATTGAATGCCATCACAGAAAAAGAAAGAAAGAAAGTTTTGTGTTAATTTTTTTGTCCAACTATATGAAACTAACCGAAGTAGAGTCCACAAACAGAACGTATCAGCTCCAGCAAACAATGAGGAAATAAGGGAGCTAGTTGGTTCAGATAGGCCTAGATCTTTATACCCCAAATCGCTGCTGCTTACTTCTTTTTTAAGGGGGCAACGTCTGTTGCGCGTGCCCTGTGCTAAATTTAGAGCCAGACGCATGACGCAACCATTCCGTTAAAAATAATGTGTCTGTTAAAGGGGTTCTGCTGCGAGTTCATGTGTTTACTATAAAGCAGTTTTACATAAGCATGGTGCTAACTGGCATCCACATTATATTTTGCGTGACGTTAACCCTTTCACCGCCAGCCATTAGAGTAAAAAAAGTCTGCAATATTGCAAATTCCTCTGTGACATGCATAACATTGGGCCTGTCCTTCTTACCTCCCAAAATTAAGAAAATAGGGTCTTCAGATAACAGGCCCTGATTTGATGCATTTTAGTGCAAAAAATACTTGTAGCGGTGCCATAGCCGATGAGGTTTAACCGAGGCGTGGTTACCGCTACACCTATCTGTATTAATTTTTAAAAAATCGGGACTTTACTGGTTTCGTACTGCCTCCGGGCATTGCCTCCAGTATTGTTCCCACCATATTTGTATTTACAAATGTTCCATATATGTCTGATTCAGACCAAGAGGACGTAAAACACCATTTTCGTCGTCGATGCCTTTTAGTGACATGGGTGTTAAACCATTGTGGTGCATAAATGCGACATTGGCGGTGAAAGAGCTAACCGCGCCCTTCTAGGCTATCTCTATCTCCTCCCAAACCACTTGAGGCAGAGACTTGGGATTTGGGGTGTAGATGATTGTTTGGGTCCTTAACCCCTTGACTGCCACCAACGTATTAGGTACTGACCTGATAACATCACTGATGATGTCATCAGATGAAGAGGAATAACCCTGATAATGCTGGCTTTTGCTCTTGCACAGTCAAGAGGTCCATATCCGGAGACCATTTTTCCAGATTGTCTCTATCAGTTGTCTTTTTCATGGCATGATTTGCCCAATTATTTTTTTCTTTAATTTTCTCTGGCAGTCAAGGGGTTAAAGGTGGACCCTGACGGATGAGTTTTTGCCAGAAACACGTCGAGATCACCAGAAAGACAGTCTTTTCAAGGATCGGAACACTCACTTTGCTCTGGTTTCCTAGAAATTAAACCGTCAAAACGGCGATTCCTCCTCGGCGGAGATGCCGGAGAGAGAAGCCATTTTGGATGGGGTGGGTGGAGGTCACTCATTGTAGTTGAAGCGTTTTCTTTTTTTGTAGTGTAGTAAAAAAAAAATTGGAGCTATTTCCTTTGTTGTGAGCGAAACTCCTTTAGATAAACTGCATAAAATTTAAAAAAATAAAAAATAAAAAGGCTTGTATTGCGAACATTTATTGCAAACGATTTGGCGGCCATTAGAAAAGAGACGACACACGCCTTCTCTTCGGGTGAAAAAAATTGACTTCCAGCACCTCCGCCAAGGAGGAATCGCCGATTTGACTCGGTGACGGTTTGATTTATAGGAAACCAGAGCAAAGTGAGTGTTGCAATCTCTGCCAAGTGTGTTTTCCTGGTGATCGCGACGTGTTTCTTACAAAAACTCAAAATGAATGAAAAATGGTGTTTTACGTCCTCTCGGTCATAGACACATATGGGACATTTGTAAATACAAAGATGATGGGAACAATACTGGAGGCAATGCCCAGAGGCAGTGCAACACCAGTAATGTCCCGATTTTTTTTAACAATACAGATAGGTGTAGCGGTAACCACGCCTCGGTTAAAACTCATCGACAAAAACTCATCCATCAGGGTGCCCCTTTAAGGGGGGGGGGGGGGGGGGGGGGGGGGCGTTTACATCCAGTGGGAGGTAAATAGAACGGCCGCCGTGTTCGATTCGTGAAATAGCCGTGACGTCACACGGCCCGTGGTCCCACATACGGTTAATTGTAGAAGTCCAACTTTCTGTCGACCTACTTCAACTTTTGCATGTAAAGCTAGGCTGCCGATCTTTGAGCCTTCGACATATCGAAATTGTTATTAAAAACAAAAACAGAAACACTTATATCAAATAGAGCATTTGCCACGCGCCGGTGACCTTGAATTTCACTGAGTTGAATTTAGAGAGTTGAATTAGAGAGGTCAGCGCAACTCGGGCAGAACGAGCTCGGGCAAATTAGTAGTCTAGTATAGTGAACGAACACTAGTGGCAAACGCCCTATTGGCACCTAACCTTAATCAGTTCAAAAACCTCCTCGATAAAGACCCCAAGATTCAACAATTGAAATATGTATATGATTAACACATCTAAAAGCATCCTAGTCATGCCAATCATAAAAGAGAATACAAATAACCAGAAAGGACACATTAAGAGGCCGCGAGGTCTAGTTGTCCTCATCAAAAGTTGAAGTAGGTCAACAGAGTGTTGGCCTTCTACAATTAACTGTATCTATGTCGCGGTCCACACCGTGTGCGTGTGTGTTCTCTTTTCACATGTCCTAGGGGAAGACGGGGTAAAAAGCGCATGGGCGGGTAAGAAGCCCACCCCAATTATCTCATGAAATGAAGCAAATTTCAGTCTCATTTTGCCCATGAGACGAGTGTTAATGTCTAGCATTCGTCTCATGGGCAAATTTGACTGAAATTTCTTTATTTCATGAGATAATTGGGGTGGGCTTCTTACCCGCCCATGCGCTTTTTACCCCGTCTTCCCCTATAAAGTTTTATGTGTTGGTATGTTTAATTATTATGTTCTTAATGTATGTGCTTACGTCGTGCCACACACTAATTTCTCATGCTTATGAGGTCATAAAGTAGTCTTGAATCTTGAGTAGTCTCTTCTTCTTCTTTAGTCTAACAGGTGGCGGTACCATAGGCCCCTACTAGCCGATGAGGTTTAACCGAGGCGTGGTTACCGCTACACCTAGGGCCTATCTGTATTGTTAAAAAA
>CM065697.1:43963058-43980558 GCA_017654935.2 Phymorhynchus buccinoides
TTTTCAATTTTGAAGAGTACATGTAGTAGAGGTCCAAATTGAGTAGAATACTACTAAAAAAGAGTAGAGTAAACAGGTCTGCTATGTGTTTAAAACAAAAGAAGACAATAAATTGATTGATTGATTGAAAGCACAAAGACAGAAAGAGGGAGAGAGAGAGACAAACAGACAGACAGACAGACTGGACTGACTGACAGACAGAGGCTTTTTTTTATATACATCTTCAGCTCTCTGTGTTCAACATGACAATAAATCAAAAACACCTCTATCATAGGCAGCCTTCAAGCAATGCACACATAACAAAATCACATTAATTTCACAACACATTTATTCTTCCAATCATATCTCTATTTGTACATAATTTCCCAGGATTTTTACCAGATGTTATACAATATTCCGCAAAAAATACATTTTGAGAAACGCACAACAGATTGGATACAACTGCAGAAACTGTCTTCCATACATGGAAATAGAAATATTTTTTAAAAATGTAAACAATGAAATTATGAATGTTTGAAAAATGACATAATTATGATTTGAATGCTCTTGCGCACTTGTGTACCAAACATGCATGTGTGTCTGTGTGACTGTGAATGCACACATGTTTGTGTCTGCACGAATGTATGTGCGCGTGTGCATGCGCTTACAAGCGAGTGTGTGAGCATGTGCACATGCATTCAAGCATGTTAGTGTGTTCAAGGGCATATATAAAAACATGAAACATCACCCCCAAACAAAAATTAAATAAATAAATTACAAAACAGAAAGTTAACCTTACTCAACTCTTTCTCTTTTCGTTCAGACAGAATAACTTCCACCAATCACATGTACATCCAATCCAAAAAATGCATGTTACAATATAGCGTACAAACTAAGTCGTGGACAAAAGATTCAGAAATCCACTGTATTTCGAGTCATACATGATAATTTGATGATTTTGTTTTAGTCATAAGCCAATACTATATAATTACCTTTACGAAAAAATATTGAGAAACTTAAGATTTCTAAGGGCTTTGAAAAGCATTTTTATGAAATTGATCACAAATTAATTCTTTATTCTTTAACAGTCGTTAATGCTACATTCTTTGGCATAGTAATAACTAAACCATGTCACATAAGTGTTTTCATATTTCGCAAACATTTCCAATTCCAGGTGTTAGGTTTCAATAACATTCTGAGTTTGTGGCATAATGCTTTACAATTCACTTGTATAAATCTAAAATACATGTACTGTGTTTTTCTTGATAAATCAAACCGCCTGAATGCCTTTTTTCATTTAGTTAACTATAACTGAATCACCACATCATACAACCAACAACAAAAAAGTTTGAAGCTTAAAGTGTGAACATTTACTGTGCTAATTTGGGCATTTATTATGTATCTAAAGGTTTGTATCCCTCGTCAATGATATGAAGTTTCAAATCAGAGTTGCTTACATTGTCAATCTTAATTTAACTAGTGCACTGATGAATGAAATGGACGCAGAAATAGATTAACAGGAAGCTTCACATCTGTTCTTACACTTTTCATTTGACACGTGCATGCAGAAATAATGACTCAATTCTCCAAAGCTCTCTCTCCCTCTCTCTCACACACACACACATATATACACAATGCACACACACACATGCTACACACACACAACACAGTTTTCCCACAAGCATAGTCATCAGATTTTTTTTCACCAATAAAATGAAAGGATCCATGGACATAAAAATGGCAAAACCCATCTGACAGCAAATAAAAAAAGGAAAGCAAGCAAACAAACAAACAAAAAGTATTCAAAAAGAGATATACATGACAGTGTCAAAGATGCTCTTCACTTGGCACAATGCCTATTAGACAAAACAACATCACAATAACTGACACCTTGATAGCGATCGCGCTTGGAATTTTGAAAACCAGTCCAGTCAGCGACAATTCCCCAAACAACCGGTATCAAAACCAGACCCAGAGAAACAAAAACCAGAGAAAACCACAGAAACTGACAATATCAAAGCCTCTATTAAAGCCATTAAAAAAATGAAAGTGATGGTGCATGGGGAAAACCTACATAAGTCGCTCAGAATGTTTTGAGCAAAAGTCAAAAATAGTCAACAACCCCCAAAATGTCAAATTTTTATTTAGGGCATATTTATGTCTATTTATATGTGTTCTACCAGTATCTACAACATAAAAGACAACTTTGAATCATTTTTTTGTTTATCGATTGTTTTCTAAATCAAGTCAATAGAAACAAAGAGACAAAATTGTATCTTCTGTGCCCGATTTCTGCAAATGATCTATTTCGAATGTCAAACTTCAAATAATTAAAAAATAAAAACTAGACAAGATAACTCAATTCAGTTTTCTATGCATTAACAAGGAATCTTTGCTCCACCATGAAAAATTAAAATCTCAATTTATGCAAAAATTCCATTACGTCTGGTTTTCCCATGCACAGTCACATTCTTTTATCAGTCCTAGCAAAAATGTATCAGTCCCTGGGTAATTTGTTTTTCTTCAGTATTTTCGTTTCACAATCAGTATTTTACTGATATTAACCCGTTAACGCGATCACTGTCTGTTTGAGCTGACGCTTCCTCTCTGAACCAAAAAAACCAGTTTTGCTTCATTCATAGCCAAACCCAGACAACTTTCAACCACAGCAAGCAACCCAGTTTTACACACATATACAGTGGGGTACACTTAACACAAAGCTGGATGACACAAACTATTGGTTGACACACAAAGATCTGTTTGAAGGGATCAAACCCTTCTTTATTATTACTTAAAAAAGATAATGTTTTACACAGATTTTCTTCTCAGCACAACATGAAATATGGTTAACACACAAACAAAAACTTGGTCTGATTGTTATTTATCGTACTACAGTAAGCATTGATAGCACTAAATGAAGCTGGAGCCACCAAATATTTCCTTACAAACTTTGCAAAAGCCAGCACAAAGCTTGAATGTTCATCTGCTGTGCCATGTGCTATTTTTTTGTTTTTTTGTTTGTTGTTTTCGTTCCCCAGCTTAAACACTCTGGGGGCACACCCAGTGCCATGTGAACATTTCGCATGGCCTTGGGTGGGAAGATTACATGTATGGCTGCTTTTTAAAGGGCCACGCCACATGGGCGGCCATACTCCACACAGTAGCTTTTCTCAGCTCCTTTCAGTTCATGCCTTTTGTTAACCCTCATAAACCAATTTCAAGTGTCTTACCCATTAGGCTTACATTGTTGTATGGTGATATACCACTTATAAGGTCTTTTTCTATCCCTAACCACAACAATAAGAATATTTGCCTCTGTTAAAAGAAATAACTTGAAACAAATAGATCTTTGTGAAAAACTGAAAGGAGCCAGAATGAGGGGAATCCATGTACTGTGTCCGACTTCAGGGGACTTCCCACACATTCACTCCACCCGTGGAGTGACAACAACCAACAATTCTTTACGGCGTGTAGGGAGAACTGACACTGGTAAAGACAGCTTCCATTGGGCACAGCCGAATCATTTTAATATTGGCCATGGGTCAATTTCACTTGCATCACATGTACAGACACAGTGAATAGTCAAAGACCCTTGGCCGGCCATGTGCTAGTGAGGAAGTTGGAAGTCGAAAGTATGAACTGCACAAAAGTGTGTCGCCTGCAGCACTACTGCTCGTTCAGTAGCAGAACTTCAGTTTCACATGCTTTACTTCGATTTTGTCGAAAATAAACAAAACAAATCTTTGTCCCCTGAATTTCGTGTTAAGAGTACTCCACTGTATTACATATTTTTCTCAAAATGTGCTGATTTACCCCAGCTGGACGTGCTGTTTTCATCACGCAACAGAGAACTGGCAGTGTTCAACAGTCAAGGAAAAATCAACGCCGCAATCAACAGGCAAACAGCACATCACAAGAAACATCATCAGCACTAAAGTGGTGCAGCATATAGAAAACATCCAGAAAAAACCTAAACCAAAAATAGTACTCTGCGGACAAAAAGGCGCTACTTCTCTCTCCTTACAATTTTTGTGCTCGATTTAAAAAAAAAGCGCTATATAAGTGTCCGTTACCCCCCCCCCCCCCCCGGGGGGATACCGGGGGTCATGTATAAATAGTCCCCCCACCTTCTTGAAGTTCTGTGCTTGTAACTTCCTCTAATCTGTCACTCTCTTTGACTCTGCCTTTTCCCTTTGCTTACTGTCATCTACTATCTTTCTGCCTTACCAGTCCATTCTCCTGCCTTTTTTTAAAAGAAGCACTTTCAGAAAGATTTCCTCCAGCCGAAGTCGGATTTGCTGGGCCTAACTATTTCATAGTTAGGCGCATAACGGCAGCATGACGCATCTGCGCTCATAATTGACAGGAAACTGTCTGAGCTATCGAAGAAGAAGAAGTGTCCGTTTATTATTATTTCCTGCTCTGCATGACAATTTTAGCAGTTTAAATAATATGGCCCAGGAAAAAAATAATTCAGAGAACATTTGAGTCAACCAACCCTCGTTGGGTGCTTCATTCGGCAGTAAGCCTAAAGTATGACAACTTCTTTTTCTTTTTAACTGAGGATGGATTTGATCGAATGAATGAATGAAATTCTGCTTAATGTCCTCCGGTCTGGAACAGACACATACGGGACATTAGTAGATATAAAGATGGTGGGAACAATCCTGGAGGCAATGCCCGGAGGCAGTGCAACACCGGGAAAGTCCCAAATTTTTAACAATACAGTTATGTATAAAATATAAAGTTTGATCGAAAGAAACCCGCCCCTTTTAGTCCTGAGAGCGTGGTAGATGACAAAGAAATCGATGGTGGGTGTGGGTGGTATGCTGGTCCTTCCCCTGCTGTACAATCTTCCCCTACAGTGCACTGAATGTATCCCCATGTCTCCCATCACAGCCTGCGCTTTCTACTTCGTGTTCTGCAGAGTGTTGGATAACCTGAAACAACATACATAATTGTACAACCAACACTCTGTATAAGTGCAACATTTCAAAACAATAGACGATTTTCGGAAAAAAAATAGGGGAGAGCACTTCGTAAAATTTAAAGTTGCTTACCTCCATTACTCGGTCAAATTCCACAGCAACAATGCAACAATGGCGTCGAAGCTTGAAACCGCAGGATGCGAGTCAGCGACTTGCAAACATTTTTTTAGAAAAATTAGGGGTGGCCAGTGGCCACAAAATGATAAAACTTGCAAAATGTGACGTAAAAATATAAATGACATACATTTTTACAATGACGCACAGTGTTCTAAATGCTGTATGTCTGCTCAAACACACGAGTCGATAGGCTACAAGAGCTGATGGTAGAGTGACGTCCCCTGTTTGACCGATTGAATTAGGCAAGATCACTCCCACACACCATGAAATTACTCCCCTTAATTATTTCCGAACAATTCCTATTGTCAACCTCCGAATAATTATAAAACCACCGGTAGTTGTGACAGCTTTGCGGAATAATTGTCGAGTTTAACTCACTCGGGGCGAATGAGCCGGATCCGGCTCATGGCTCGCACAACCATTTAGGACGAATGGCCCGGATCCGGCTCATAAGAGTTTTCAAGAGGTTTTGATTTCTGGCGTGTAACCAGCTTTCCGGTGGGAAGTCATAACCTATTTTCAGTTTGCTTTGACCTTGCCTCTCTTGAAATCAACCAATCATTGCAGACTTTATTTTCAGCTTTGGTTGTAGAGGGGGGTCAAAGATCGGAATGTGAAATTTTCCTTCTTTCTATGTGTTAGCTGTTTTCGTCAATAGGAGACAAACGACGAAGGTAAGGAATCTGATATTTTACGATCGTTTAGTGCACGGTGCTGCTAATCTTTTCTGAAAATATTGATGCCTAACTCTTCATAACTTGTTTTTGGTGATTATTTTACGAACCTAGTCGAATGCCCAGTCCCCACAGAACAAGGGGAAATAATTTGGCCAGTCCTGAGTGAGTTAATTGTGAAGTTTTGACTTGGGTAGGCACAGCTTTCGCATTACTTTCAGTCCATGGTTGAGTGTGTTCGTAAAAGGATAAATAAAATCCGAAGTATACCCACCAGCTAAACTTGGGCGTTTTGGTCTTTCTTTTCTTCAAGTTTAGATATAGATCAGTTTGGGGCTCATTTGAGCGCTTTGGGCACATTTGAGGTAAAGCGCTATATAAATATACTATTATTATTATTTTAAAGATGCATACAGAGATTTTCAGTTCTAACAAAAACCGTGACAGTTCCAGGACACAGCCTTTTTGGAACATGGCAAGAAAATGTAGTTCACATTTACTACATGGGTGCTCCTGGGAAATTTCAAAAATCCTGGAAGCCCCAGCGAAGTGCAGGGGCAGCGCCCCTCCTGGGGGATCGGGGGGGGGGGGGGGGGGGGGGGGGCAATGCCCCCTGGAAGCTGAAGGGAAACAACAGTTTCCAATGGAATTGACAGGCTCTCGTTGCACTTTCACTTCTGGTTAAACTTCATGACCTCCATAACCAGCAAAATGCATCTTCTCAAATTCTCATAATCCGGCGACACCAGCTCCCGGCAATTAAAAAATCCTGAAAGCAGGAGCATCCATGTTACTAGCACTGATGTGGTTCCTCTCGCTATGCTGAGTCACAACAGCAAGGTTCACATGACGTGTGAAGGCCCATCTTTTGTTTTCTTCCCAAGCTTCATGATGAAAAGTCCTTCTGCACGTTTCAAATTGTTTGATGGTTAACATTTGTCTTTCTGGCTTCATGAAATCCACGCCATCCTGTCAAATCTGCCTTTCGGTTCATTCTTTGACACCATCTTTGAAGACATAAAGTGACATCAGCCAATCAAATGCTTCAAAATGGTCGCAGTCCACAAGTTTAGCATATCAAACTGTCCCTACCTGGCAATTTTCAATCTGCCAGAAGAAGAAGAGCAAAATCATATTTTCCGAACACCAAAACAGAATCTAACGACACAACAGATCCGTCCCATTCCCCTATCTTAATGGTAAAGGTGTTGAAGATCAGCTATGTCCTGTTTTTTGTCCCTGGTCATCATAAAGTGTCATCAATACAATATGATGCAGTACAACACAACACAACACAACAGAACACAGGTCAACACATGAGGTGAACCTTACCACTCCATAAGACTCATCCAGGCCCTCCCCTTTGATGGCGGAGGTCTTGAAGATCTGTTACTTCCTTAACCCTTTCACCGCCAACGTTGCATTTTAGCACCACGGTGCTTTAACACCTATTTCACTAAAAGGCATCAAATTGGGGTCTATTATCCAAATACCCTTTTGTGTTAGTTTTGGGAAGTAAGGATAGACCTTATTTTATATATGTCACAGAAGAATCCTCAATACTGCAGATGGATTTTATTCTCTACCCAGGTAAATGTAATAGCAATTTTTGGCTGAAATATGGCTGGCGGTGAAAGGGTTAACATGTTAAAACTTGTTACAATACAATACAGTACAATACAATACAACACAACACACAGTGAATCTTACCACTCCGTGGACTTGTCCATCCCTTCTTTTCTAAATAGAAGTCTTCAAAATCTGTCAATGTCTGTTCTTTAGGGCGGGCAATTTCATTGGCCTTTTCCATCTTTCATTTTTCTCCCTACCTTCCACCCCCTTCCTCACACAATGAACCTTACCATTCAATGGACTCATCTAGCCCCTCTCCCTTAATGGCGGAGGTTTTGAAGACCTGGAACTTCTTGTTCACGAGGGTGTTTCTTTGTAATAAAGAATAACATTTTATCCAATCTGATTAAATATAGTTTTTTAAAAACCACAATACAAATCAGCACATAGAGATACCCTTACTGAGACCCTTACCACTCCAAAAAAAGAGTCCATGGATTTGTCGAGGCCCTCCCCTTTGATGGCGGAGGTCTTGAAGATCTGGTAGTTCCTGTTCTTCAGTATGCTAAAACTTGTTAGAATACAACACAACACAACACAGGTCAACTCGTGAAGAGACCCTTACCACTCCATAGACTTGTCGAGGCCCTCCCCTTTGATGGCGGAGGTCTTGAAGATCTGGTAGTTCCTGTTCTTCAGTATGCTAAAACTTGTTAGAATACAACACAACACAACACAACACAGGTCAACTCATGAAGAGACCCTTACCACTCCATAGACTTGTCGAGGCCCTCCCCTTTGATGGCGGAGGTCTTGAAGATCTGGTAGTTCCTGTTCTTCAGTATGCTAAAACTTGTTAGAATACAACACAACACAACACAACACAGGTCAACTCGTGAAGAGACCCTTACCACTCCATAGACTTGTCGAGGCCCTCCCCTTTGATGGTGGAGGTCTTGAAGATCTGGTACTTCCTGTTCTTTAGTATGTTAACCCTTTTGCCGCCAGCCATTTTTCAGCCCAAAAATACTATTTATCTTATCTGGGTAGAAAACATTTGTATCTGCAATATTGGGAATTCCTCTGTGACATGTATAACATTAGGCCTATCCTTACCTCCCAAAATTCAGAAGATAGGGTCTTCAGATAAAAGGCCCTGAGTCGATGCCTTTAAGTAATATGGGTGTTAAACCATTGTGGTGCATAAATGCGACATTGGCGGTTAAAGGGTTAAAACTTGCTAGAATACAACACAACACAACATAGGTCAACTCATGAAGAGAACCTTACCACTCCATAGACTCGTCCAGCCTCTCCCCTTTGATGGCGGAGGTCTTGAAGATCTGGTACTTCAATATGTTAACGATGTTAAAACTTGTTACAATACAATACAGTACAGTACGGTGAACCTTACCACTCCATAGACTCGTCTAGTCCCTCCCCTTTGATAGGATCATAGCGGAGGTCTTGCAGATCTGGTACTTCCTGTTCTTCAGTACCGTATTTTTCGGACTGTAAGGCGATACTTTTTCCCCAGACTGAGACCCCTGCGCCTTATAATATGACTACTAAAATAGTAAGAAAATATAATAACAGAATCTGAATTTTGTGTAAAATTTAGGAGGGGGTACCTTATAATCAGGTGCGCCTTATAGTCCGAAAAATACGGTATGCTAAAACTTGTTAGAAAAATACAACACAACACAGGTCAACTCGTGAAAACACCCTTACCACTCCATAGACTCATCCAGGCCCTCCCCTTTGATGGCGGAGGTCTTGAAGATCTGGTACTTCCTGTTCTTGAGGGCGGGCAGGCCCAGGGCGTTGGCCACCTCAGTGACGGACATGGCGCCCTCTATGTCCTGCTTGTTGGCCAGCACCACCAGCGTCGACCGCTTCAGTTCGTCTTCCTGCACACATGTGCATGGGAGAAGTAACAGTGAATTGAGCAAGGAAGGTGCAGAGTGGTCGACCACTTCAGTTCGTCTTCCTACACACATGTGCATGGGAGAAGTAAGATTGAATTGAGCAAGGAAGGTGCAGAGTGGTCGACTGCTTCAGTTCGTCTTCCTGCACACATGTGCATGGGAGAAGTAACAGTGAATTGAGCAAGGAAGGTGCAGAGTGGTCGACCGCTTCAGTTCGTCTTCCTGCACACATGTGCATGGGAGAAGTAACAGTGAATTTACACACAGCAAGGAAGGTGCAGAGTGGTCGACTGCTTCAGTTCGTCTTCCTGCACACATGTGCATGGGAGAAGTAACAGTGAATTGAGCAAGGAAGGTGCAGAGTGGTCGACTGCTTCAGTTCGTCTTCCTGCACACATGTGCATGGGAGAAGTAACAGTGAATTGAGCAAGGAAGGTGCAGAGTGGTCGACTGCTTCAGTTCGTCTTCCTGCACACATGTGCATGGGAGAAGTAACAGTGAATTGAGCAAGGAAGGTGCAGAGTGGTCGACCGCTTCAGTTCGTCTTCCTGCACACATGTGCATGGGAGAAGTAACAGTGAATTGAGAGGAAGGTGCAGAGTGGTCGACCGCTTCAGTCTTCCTGCACACATGTGCATGGGAGAAGTAACAGTGAATTGAGCAAGGAAGGTGCAGAGTGGTCGACCGCTTCAGTTCGTCTTCCTGCACACATGTGCATGGGAGAAGTAACAGTGAATTTAGCAAGGAAGGTGCAGAGTGGTCGACCGCTTCAGTTCGTCTTCCTACACACATGTGCATGGGAGAAGTAACAGTGAATTGAGCAAGGAAGGTGCAGAGTGGTCGACTGCTTCAGTTCGTCTTCCTGCACACATGTGCATGGGAGAAGTAACATTGAATTGAGCAAGGAAGGTGCAGAGTGGTCGACTGCTTCAGTTCGTCTTCCTGCACACATGTGCATGGGAGAAGTAACAGTGAATTGAGCAAGGAAGGTGCAGAGTGGTCGACTGCTTCAGTTCGTCTTCCTGCACACATGTGCATGGGAGAAGTAACAGTGAATTGAGCAAGGAAGGTGCAGAGTGGTCGACCGCTTCAGTTCGTCTTCCTGCACACATGTGCATGGGAGAAGTAACAGTGAATTGAGCAAGGAAGGTGCAGAGTGGTCGACTGCTTCAGTTCGTCTTCCTGCACACATGTGCATGAGAAGTAACAGTGAATTGAGCAAGGAAGGTGCAGAGTGGTCGACCGCTTCAGTTTGTCTTCCTGCACACATGTGCATGGGAGAAGTAACAGTGAATTGAGCAAGGAAGGTGCAGAGTGGTCGACCGCTTCAGCTCATCTTCCTAAATACAGACCTGTTTACCTCTATTTTGCAAACTTGTAATTTCGGAAACAAAAAAACGTAATTTTGAAAAAACCACTGTAATCCAACGCGTGACCAATGAACGTCAATATCGTACTGACCTGAGTGTGCAATACTAATGTCCGTCGTGCAGTAGACACAGAACACATGCTCGTCACCTAGTGCTGGAATTTTGAGGTAACTTTCCCGGAATTTCTGTGCCACTTTTTATGTCTTTTCTTTTGATTTTCGACCAGAAGATACAGAAGCTTCGGAATGCACTCGCTTGGATGCCATTTTGAAACAGAAAAGGAAATAGCGTGAAATGACTTTTCACTGCATCGTTTCAAAAGCTTCGCTTACCGACCCAACTGCAGTTTGTTTTTTTATATTTAGGATTTATTTTTCCCGTATTTGTTTCCGTAGCTGTAATTTGACTTTTTCCTGTAAACATTACGGCAAAATCGGGATGGTAGACAGGTCTGTAAATACATGTGCATGGGAGAAGTAACATTGAATTGAGCAAGGAAGGTGCAGAGTGGTCGACTGCTTCAGTTCGTCTTCCTGCACACATGTGCATGGGAGAAGTAACAGTGAATTGAGCAAGGAAAGTGCAGAGTGGTCGACCGCTTCAGTTTGTCTTCCTACACACATGTGCATGGGAGAAGTAACAGTGAATTCAGCATGGAAGGTGCAGAGTGGTCGACCGCTTCAGTTTGTCTTCCTACACACATGTGCATGGGAGAAGTAACAGTGAATTCAGCATGGAAGGTGCAGAGTGGTCGACCGCTTCAGTTTGTCTTCCTACACACATGTGCATGGGAGAAGTAACAGTGAATTCAGCATGGAAGGTGCAGAGTGGTCGACCGCTTCAGTTTGTCTTCCTACACACATGTGCATGGGAGAAGTAGCAGTGAATTCAGCATGGAAGGGGCAAGAGTGGCCAAAAGACGTTTGCCTGCCAATTTCAATGTGCGAGTGACCAGGTTCGAATCCCAGCCTTGCCCTTTCTTTCTAGTTTGACGGAAAAATCGAACTGAACGTTGATCCTTCGGACGGGGACTTAAAGCTAGTCTGACCCGTGTGCTTTATGCATGTAAACTATTTTTACGAAAGACCCCCCGGTATCCCCGCTGGGAGGGAAGTGGCTGCAAATTTGGATTGGAATGAACAGCCGTGAGAGCAAGAGCAATGCCACTCCTACGAACCACAAGATATCACAGCAAGGAAAAAACAACAA
The DNA here is from genome assembly GCA_017654935.2 of Phymorhynchus buccinoides. Classification (NCBI taxonomy): domain Eukaryota; kingdom Metazoa; phylum Mollusca; class Gastropoda; order Neogastropoda; family Raphitomidae; genus Phymorhynchus; species Phymorhynchus buccinoides. The sequence goes on from CM065697.1 coordinate 43,974,896, forward strand.
AACAACAAGAAAGTCTTACTTCCAGCATTTGGACCAACTCCTGTTTGGAGATGCCGATGCGGTCTCTGTCCATGCTGTCCACAACGTAGATGATGGCGTCCGTGTTGGAGAAATAGCACCGCCAGTACGGCCTGGAATCGACAGTGATAATTCAATAGTAAAACAAACCACAACATAGTGCACAGGTAAGTGGAACCTCCGTCTTAAGACCTTTATGCATTCCCGGGCCATATGGCCATAATGGATAAGGTACGTATGTGTCCGGTTTTCAGTTTTCACTGGTCTCCCCGCTGTGTACAGCCGACACATTCCGATTTCGGCGGAGCTCAAAAGAGAAAAATTATTTTGAAGATTTTTTTTAAAAGGCGGGAGAATGGGCCAATAAGTCAGAAAGATAGTAGATGACAGCAAGCAAAGGGAAAAGGCAGAGTCAAAGAGAGTGGCAGATTAGAGGAAGTTACAAGCACAGAACTTCCAGAAGGTGGGAGAACTATTTTTACGAAAGACCTCCCGGCATCACCACAGGGAGAAGACTCCCTCTAAGATGTGACCAAAAACGATTTTTCACAAATTATTTTTCCCCCACTTCACATCCGGTCCACTTCCCTATTATGACCTTTCTGGGGGGCTGATTTTTCAAGGTCTTAATAGGGAGGTTCCGCTGCAACAGTGTCTGAGCTATGGAGAAATAACACCATTAGTACAGCCTGAAATCAAGTGATAATTCAGTCGTAAAAAAACCCACTACGTAGTACATATAGTATCTGTGTTGGAGAAATAACACCATCAGTAGAGCCTGAAATCAACAGTGATAATTCAGTTGTAAAAACACTACATAGTACTGTATAGATAACAGTATCTGTGTTGGAGAAATAATACCGCCAGTACTGCCTGAAATTGACAGTGATAATTCAGCAGAGCTTCAATCCTTTGAAGTCGGAGTGTGGCTGCCCATGTGGCAGGTAATCAAAAATGGTCACATCCCTAGCTGGTGCATTTGTACCATGGTGTTCAAGTGCTTCCGCTGTTGGGATGATCCCTGGAGTCTTTTAGTCAGGGTGCGACAACAAGCAACAAACAGAAGAAGAGTTAATGCCATGCATGCGCACTCGAAAAAAATAGTTACTTCTCTCTTGTCGGTTGAGATGCAACGGACAACCAAGAAGGTCAACAAATACATGGAGCTAGAAGAGTAAAGCAATGAATGAATACACAGAGAAGAGGCAGAAAAACCCTGTTTAAACCCCTTGACTGACTTGATGACATCACTGATGATGTCATCAGATGAATATAACTCTGATATGCTGGCTTTTGCTCTAACAGCCAAGAGAGTTATACCTATACCTATATCCCCAGACCATTTTGCCAGATTGGCTCTATCAGTTGTCTTTTTCATAGCATGATTTGTTCAATGATTTTTTTCTTTAATTTTCTCTGCCAGTCAAGGGGTTAATAAACAAAGTGTCTGCAATATTGGGGTGGCCATAAGGCAGGGATTGTGGGCGGTTCTTACCGAATGCTGGTCTGTCCTCCGAGATCCCAAACTTGAAACTTGAGATTTTTGTATGTGACCGTCTCCACATTGAAGCCAATAGCTGTGAACAGATGAAATATAGCTGTTTCAACAGGTACCGTACAATACGCAGACATTCGTCCTGCATTTATGATTTAGCAATTACTACTCACGCAAACACATAAAACATAGGCATTTGTAATTTTGTTTAACTCATTCGCATCGCAACGATTTGGAATTATTAAAAACTCACAAATCACTCCAGCCATGCACACAAACAAAACATACATAAACAAAAGGAGAAATGAAAGAAGATTACGGGTTTTTACTTCAGGTTTAGACATGGGGAAGTGCTAGATCAGACTTTTTTAATATAGATTTTATACAGAAAAACTCTCTACACCGATCGGTTCCCCCACAACAAACCACTATAAATGCAAAGTCAGAGGCAAAATTGTGGTCTAAGGGAGTGAAGCGAGTTCAGAAGTGACCAAGGTATGGTGTACACACAGATTTACTTCCCATGAAGCAAATGCATCAAATTGACAGATATCTATTAATTCCAAACATATATGGCCAGAACGACTTGAATTAGTTAAGTTACTCAGTTAGTCAGTGTTCATAGTCATATACTGATGGAAAGGTTTTGTAATTTGTTGTTCTCTTTTTATGTTTATTTCTTAAACCATGTAATTTCAATAACAAATCAAGACATTTCTTGATTTTATTCCTTCCGTGTTCATTTCCACTTTGAAATGTAACCAAAGACTGTATAGGGGAAGATAAGCATCCTGTCTCTTTTCCCTATGAGTAGTGAGGACAGAAACACTGGTTATGTCCCTTTTAAACAGGACACATTTTACACGTCGATAGGCCAGTTGAATTCTCCGTTCAAGTTCCAGTCTGAGTTTTTGGATAGCCTGCACTGTGAATAGTGTACTGTCCCCACTAACAATAACTCTATCAGCCCGGTTCGCCGAGCTCTTAAGTAGTCCATCTTACCCTTTTAGAATATCTTTGATGTAACTTGCTGTCAATTATAAACTTGGATTTCATGTGCATTTCCCTTAAAGTATGGAAGCTACAAATAAAGTATTACAGACAAACCCCTATTTTACGACCCTCTGTTAAGCGACCACCTCTCATTTGAGACCGGATTTGTTGGCACGGATGCATCTTACTATGTAAACGACCTCTCTTAAACGACTTCCTCTAAAACGCGACTTACGACCGCCATTTTGTTGGTTTTTACGACCGTTGTTGTCGTCTGCATAGACTTCGAGCAAAGGGAAACAACCACGGTCAAGGGCCTGAAAGCGGAGTCGCTTCCCTTGTTGTAGAAAAGATGGCGGAAAGCGTAGGAAAAGCACGAAAACCACTGACTTTGAAAAAGAAAACTACTGACTTTGGACGAGAGTGGAGGTGATTAACAGAAGTCGGCGAAGTGAAACTGTAATACATCGATTGCACAATCCTATGGAGTTGGAAAGACCCAAATCCAGTTTTAATATGTCATTGTATGTGTGCATGAAGAAGAGAGTATGAACTGTGCTGAACTTTTTCTTTCTACGGCTGCCAGTGAAAACCTCCGTCATACGACCCCTCCAATTTACGACCGATTTTTCCGGACATTTTGGAAGTCTTAAAATAGAGGTTTGTCTGTAGTATTAATTCTTATGCACATCATTGTACATCTCCCATTTGACACACAGCATTTCAGAATGGCGCAACAAGTGTGTCACACAATGCATCAAACTAGAATCCAGGTGACCCTTTAGCTCAGGCACTTCTTGTGCGCTGATCTGAACCACCTGATTTTGAGGATACAATTAATAGTAATACTGATTAAGGCAAACGTTACATAAGAAAACGTGGTTGCAAATGCAATCCGTTCTGCTTTGACAAAACATAAGAAATACCACAGACATTGAACATTTCAAAATACAGTAGAACTCCCTAATATGACCTTCAACAATCAGTAAAACATTAGGTCTTGAAAGGGAGGGGTTTTAATTAATAGGGCGGTAGTCACTCAGTAGTCCAGATATGAAGTAGGAAAAATTGGTGACATTTGTTTTGGTCACATCTTAGAGGGAATCTTAATAGGGAAGGTCTTTATAGGGAGGTTCCACTATAATTTCAAAATTTACAAGGGCAGTCAGGCTTTAATCGTCACTGTATTTTGCACTGGAGGCACTGTTGAAAAGTAGATAAAGCTGCTGCTTTGCAATGTAAAGTAATGCAGGCTGCGGGTTCGAATCGTGCTGTTGGGTAAGACTAAGAATCTAAGATGTATACTTTAGTTTCCTCCTTTAGTCCTATTTTCTTCACTTTACCCAGGTATAAAGGGCACTTTACTTCGGTTGGAAAAGGTTTAAGTGGCGGAAGAGGAGAATTGGGCCCTGTTTAACTCCTGGACTGCTACCAACATATTACGTACTGACTGACCTGATGACATCACTGATGACGTCATCAGATGAAGAGAAATAACTGATATTTTGGCTTTTGGCTCTATCAGTTGTCTTTTTCGTGGCAGTTTTTTTTCTTTGATTTTCTCTGGCAGTCAAGGGTTTAAAACAATATTGTTTTCCAATACTGAGCCCGAGAGCAAGAAACAGAAAATATTTAATTTACCGACTCTACAGTCAGAAAAATCTTCTTAATAAATAAAATGCTACAGGAAATTTTAAAAAATACATTTAGTAATGCGACTCACTGGGGATAGTGGTAACGACTTCTCCAACTTGCAGTCGATACAAGATGGTTGTCTTGCCAGCTCCGTCAAGCCCAAGAATCAAAATGCGGCGCTCTTTGGACCCCAACAGATTGCTGAAGTAACTCCAGAGTCCTCCTGCACAGAACAATAAATACAGTATTTGCAACTTATAAATGTAAGCAACATGTGTCTGAAATGAGTACAATGGAACCTCTCTACAAGGGTGAAATCTGCACAAATGAAAAGCAGGAAGGCCTGGGTTCTGGCGAGCAGTCTTAATTGGGTCAAGGGCAGATTTGCTTGTGGGAGTCAGAGGGCGAAGCCTCCAAAGCCATCTTTTAAAATCTTTACTAATAAAATCAAGAGCATTTATAGACAGCATTTATTTTTTACAAACAAACAAAAGAGGCTTTTTGCTCATTTCAGTGTAATTATTCTTCAATTAACTAAGTATATTGCAAAATCAGGATTCCTGCCATGTGGTGTCATCCATGTCTCTATTAAGACCTTGAACAATCAGCCAAAAAAAGGTCTTGATAGGGAAGAGTCTTACTAGAGAGGTGGACACTCAAGAGTCTGAATATGAACTGAAGGGGAAAAATTTGTTTGGGTCACATCTTACTCACTCATTCTTAGACTAGAGGGAGTTTTAATAGGGAGGTCCCACTGTACTGCACATATGCACATGTATGCATGTAAACAAAGGAATGAATATGAAATTTATCTTGAGAGATAGGAAGGCAGATAAGATCCACATTTTCGTCTAATACGTATTGAATTTGAAGGAAAGAAAGCTCACTTTACAGTTTACTGCTTAACCATACGCGTCTAGCTGCAGTCTATGATACATGTACTCGCAATTTTCTTAAATACTGAATTCACGGCTGACCGGTACCACTTTACTGTTTAGCTAGGTCGGGATAGCGATACTAGGCTCAGTGAAAGGGTAAAAACTGAACGGATGGGAAAGGGGTAGGGGTAGCAATACGGAGGCTTGAAGAACTGAAGGAAAAGAAGTCTCAAAATGGCAGCAACGCCATCCAATGAAATTGCGGCATAAGCTGCATCAGAGATTGCAGGTAGTCACTTCAAACAAGTGGTGTTAACCTCTCATTATCACCCTATCAGTCTTAATTTTACAGCCAAGAATAGTGGGGATTTTTACTTTTAGTTGGTGAGGGCTGTGCCAGGCACCTGACACAGCCATCCTGAACTGCCCAGCAGATGGTAGACTGATGGTTTCAACGGGCAGTCTGAACTACTCGATGGCAGTTTGTGGGTTTCTGTAGATGGTGGTGTTGGATCTTTGTACCTGGTCACCAAGCATCTGATGTTGTTTCTGACCGTATCTCAAATGATATATGTTGTATATTGCCATTTTTATTGGTCTGTTTCCTCAGTTCCTGTCATGGAATGGTCTTTCTCTTTGTTTCA
>CM065697.1:43988058-44056665 GCA_017654935.2 Phymorhynchus buccinoides
GGAGGTTTTGCCTTTTTATTGAGTGTTATCCTTTGTGTTAAATAGCGTTTTAAAGTGATTTTCATTATATTACGCCTTTTTGGTGGTGTTCGGAACACATTTCAGTGTTGTCCCTCTTTAGTCTAGAACCTTGGTAAGTTGGTAGCCTATTTACCGTAGTTTTCAGAGGATTGGACTTCAGACTATTCTGATGCCTGAAATCTACATCTTTGCCGAGAAATCGATGTACAAAGCCATGCCACTTAGTTTGTAAAATTCAAAATGGCGGACGATATAAAAAATACAAAAATAAATAATAAATATTAGAAAAATACCCTGACTTATCAGTATTTAATGATGAATCCTCTGTTCTTCCTGCATGCCACAAGACACCTCTGAATGTGAATATATTAAGGGGCGAATCTTTCCCAAACAGCAAACAATTCGAATGAGGAAAGGGTACTTATTTCATGGAGTAGAATATTCTCTTAACACCGGTGGCTGGTGGTGATGACACCGAGGCCGGCCCTGAAAACTTCTGGACTGATGGTGTCTGTCATGGCTGTAGCCAGTGTAGGGAGTGAGTTCCATTCTCTCAACGTGCGAGGGAAGAAGGAATAGTAGAGGACCGGGTGTGCTGTCCTTTCTTGAAAGAATCTCTGTGATCCTCTTGTTCTAGGGTCACTGGGGCGTAGGTACTGGTTGGGGTTTAATTCAACGAATGGGCATATTTTGAGGGAGAGGCCTGGACAGTGGGGATGGAGTTGAGGTAACTGAAAGGTGAGGACAGGGGGGAAGGGAGAAGTAGGGGCGGGAGGGGAGGAGGCTCAGATCTGGGATTTGAATTCTTCCACCGAGGCCGATGATATTGCCTCAGGTGGAAGAGAGTTCCACTCACAGTCACAGCCCTGGGAAAGAATGAATACTTCCTGTAATTTGTTTTACAGGCAGGAAGTAGGTAGGCTGCTGGGTGAGTGTCGCATGTCGTGATGGAGGATTGGGGACTGGCTGGTGTGGGATGTTGATAGCCACCTCTCCATGGTGGAACTTGAGGAATGTGGCCAGTCTTGTGGAGCGTAGCCTGTCCTTGAGTGGAGGCCACTGCAGCTGGGTCAACATGTTGTCCACGCTGGATGTTTGGCAGTGACGATTTACAGCCCATTTAGCTGCGTGGCGCTGGACCCGCTCAGTCTTGCCAGTAGTTTTTTGCTGTACGAGGGTCCCAGACAGGGACGGCATATTCTAAAGTGGAATGTACCAAGGCTTAGTTTATAGGCTGTTTACTTGACAGTGATGGAGCCTATCCTTAAATTTTGTCGAAGGAAGCCTAATGTCTTGTTAGGGGCAGTGGGTGGATGCCTCGTGCCTCCATACGGAGAACTGGATGACCCTGCCCCCTCCACGAATCTCCCTGTGGGGATACCGGGGGGTCTTTCATAAAAATAGTTCCCACACCTTCTGGAAGTTTTGTAGTTGTAACTTCCTCTAATCTGCCACTCTCTTTGACTCTGCCTTTTTCTTTGCTTTCTAATTCTATCTACTATCTTTCTGACTTATGGGCCAATTCTCCTGCCTTTTTTCAAACAATCTTCTTACTATATTTTCTCCTTTGAGATTGTTCAAAAGAACCTATCTCTTCTTTTCACTTTCAGTTGATCGATCATTCTTATTTCTACTTCTAGCATCCCCAGGGGGGGAAAAAACTGAAAACCAAGGGGTCGGTTCCGTTTGACTATAGACATTTATTGATTTACTCAAATTAGAGAATGAGCATACTTGGCGTTGGTCAGACCCCTGACCACTTGAGTACGCCTGTTCCGTTTGGGATCCTTACACGAAGAGGCTTGTGGATAAGATCGCAGCAGTACGAAGAAGGGCGGCTCGCTTCATGCTCAACCGCTACTACACCTCAAGTGTGAGCAACATGCTGACTCGTCTGGGTTCGCCTACGCTGGAACACTTATATCAAATACAGTACATTGTCCCAAGTCAGCAGCAGCAGAATTCATCCAGCTGTAACCGATAGAGAAGAGAACACAACCAACAACTGAGTGTTATTTCGTGCCGAACTGAGTATAGACTTCCTTCTTTCCCAGGACGATCAGGGACTGGAACTAACTGTCCGAGGTGGCTGCATCAGTGCCATCCATCGACATGTTCCAGTCAAGAGTCAACTCACAGTGGATGTATTTTTTAAGCTGTTCCTGTTCCTGCCTAACTCGGCATCACATTGGGAATCCACAGGGAGAACTGAATGGTTGGGTTAAAAAAAAAGTAGTTTTAGGGGTTTTGTTTTATTTTCTTGTCCGACCTGGAACCTCGACCGGTATAGTGCCAATGAATCAAAGTGTTGATTGTGGGCGCTCATCTGGAAGAAGAAGAAGAAGAAGAACATTTAGGGATTCAAGCTGTAGTGACCCAGCCAGCTCGCACCTGTTCAGCGAGGTCGTGTGTGATGCCATGTCCTGGAACAGAACATGGAGGGGTAAAGGGAGACAATTAAGGCTATTTACTCAACGGTAGATTTATAATGTTCGCTGAGTTTCTGTTTGAGAAACGTTTTAGTTATATTTTCACATTTCTACCCCTAGGTGAGGTAATATAAAAGAAAAGAGCTCGTCTGATTGTTTTCACTGTTTTTTGCTTTGACAGGTTTATGGGGAAGTAAGATACATTGATGGAATGATGGGACTGGATTGCCCTCACATAAGCGCTAATAAGCGCTTTGTGCTCGGTAAAAAGCGCTATTTAAGTGTCCGTTTTTTATTATTATTATTAATACTCACTAATTGTATATAATCTACATGGCTCATTCACCAGCTGCTTCATAGCATTTTTCAATTTAGTTATTGTTATTTGTTTGCCCCAAATCAATACTTGCTTAGGTTTAGACAAGTCCCATCAGCTCACTATAACTATAAGATTACTGATCAGTATGGGAAAATGTCTAATGATGATTTTTTTTTACATTGTCAATGCATTGCAAAAACTGAGTTTTTAATTTTATGCAAAGTAACTCTTCTTAAGAAAACAATTTATTTATAATTATGAGATGTGAATGCTCAAACTGCGGAAGCTCGTTATATTTTATTATATAATCAACTAATGTACTACTCTGCTACTAATACTATAATTTACTGTTAGTGCTGTTTTGAAAGATATGTTCACATTTGTACTGAATTGTCTTTTTTTCTGCTTTGTTTCAGGGGTGGAAGTTGGTGAGGACCTTATAATCTTCTGTTTTTTGGTTCTACTACTGTTTGATCCTTTTTGCTATTGTTGAAAAGTGTTAGAATTTGAGAAAGTGAAAAGCATACTGCATGCTCGATTTATTTACTGGTTCGGATGGTGACGCTTGTAGTTGTAATGCTTGCGGTTAAGATAATTGATAAGGCTCTGTTTGGTATTATAAACAAAGTAGCTATGTGATTTGGGACAATACAATTTAAAGCTTTGTAACTTGGCAATTTGTCATTGAAAACGTACTTGATTTTCAAAGGATGTTGATTTAGCATCTTGTATAGTCATGTGTACAACTACAAGTTATTGTAAAGTAATGCTTAGTAAAAATGTCATTGTCACGCTCACAGTTTCAGTGTGATCATGCAGGGTTTAACCCTTTCACCGCCAGCCATATTTCAGCCAAAATTTCAGCCACTAAATTTACCTGGATAGAGAACAAAATCCATCTGCAGTATTGGGGATTCTTCTGTGACAGATATTGAATAAGGTTTATCCTTACTTCCCAAAACTAAGATGATAGGGTTTTGGGATAATAGACCCCGATTTCATGCCTTTTACTAGTGACATAGGTGTTAAATCACTGTGGTGCTAAAATGCGACTTTGGCGGCGAAAGGGTTAAATTGTTTTGACAGTCAAAACTTTATTCAATAATGCAATGTTATGACTGCTATGATTATAGTATTGTGTAGTTTCATTATTATTATTGCTCTTTACCTAGTGTATTTTTGAATTTGATTAGATTTTATTGAAAAAAAACCACTTATGATTTATGTATTAGTTGCATAAGGTTTGTGTGTTAATGTAAGATTATCAGGTGAAGATAGAACTGTGCACATGTTCAGCGTATATTTATTTTCAGCATATGCATTTGTGGACTTTGAAGACTACAGAGATGCAGAGGTAAGATTTTTTAAACTCAGATATCTCTTATCAACTTTTTTTGTAAATTAGGCTGTAATGATGTAAGAGTTTGAATCACACTAAATAAAAGTAACAGATTTGCTGAAAAACTGGATTCCGAAGTAGGGGATGGGGTGGGGTGGGGGGGGCATGCATTGTGTGGAAAATCAGAGGCAAGTGACTTTCAGTATTTGAAATAAGGGAGTATTGTTTAACTTTTTAAAGAATGATTTAATGATTAAAATGGTGTGGGAAACCAGTCATTAAACATAAACTTTGTTAAAATATGTAAGCTTACAAGTTCTTTTCATTTTTAACTCTGGCATATTAAAACAAGAATTTTGCTTTGTAATTGTGTTGTGATGGGGATTTGAAGGTTCTGCTGGAATGAGTTAACATCTGCAATGTGTTTCAAGATAAGAATTTTTATTTTTTTTACTCCAGTTTTTCATCTGCCTTTCACCGTATTCGACTTTTTGCCTTTGTATTTGCTTGTATGAAAAAATTGTTGAGGAAAAAGTATGTGTGTGAATGAATGGATGCCCAATGTAAATGATATAATGATGCTGTTTTCACATGCCATGTTCTATTTATCTATGATCAGTTAGGGCCCTTAAGTTTGCCCTGCCCTGCCAAGTTGCCTTACCGCTTCTTCTTGAACCCACCACTGTCGTATGAATCCGAACCGTACCCCCCTACACCAGAACCCACGCGTCTTCTTCTTACCAGTCAGCTCCTTAAGAGAAACCCGCGCCGCCGCCTCCCTGCCTAGCCAGCAGAGTTGTAAACCATGAGTTGCCCCCCTTTTTCCTTTGCCGGCCGGTCACCTAGCCCTTTTTGTGCTGACCATGAGAATGAAAGCATGGCAGCGGTACTACCTAAGCGTTGAGCCTTCTCCTTTGAAATTGTACCAACCATGTCCAGTCCGGTTGCCTGCCCCTGCCTGACCAGGCTCCATCCTCAGCCAGCCAGGGGCCACCTTGCCTGGGGGCTGAGTAGGTGTTCTCTCCTCACTGTCAGTCATTTCTCAAACTCTCAAGTCATTTTGTGCACACTTTTTTTTAATTTTTTAGCAGATTTTCTTTCTCTCCTTGTTTTTGTTATGTTTTTCTTTTGGGGGGGGGGGGGGGGGGGGGGGGTTACCTTGATGTAAACATTTTAAGTCTGAAATGAAATGTTCGTGCAAAGAGAGGCATAATTTTGGTTTTTAATTATGTGGCATGTGTTTGTTGGAATTATGTAAAGGTTTGTTTTGGGCAGAACAGCATTTTTACTTTGAGCAACAACTGCAGTATTGTATTTTCACAGTTTTTCATGCACACAAAAGTTCAGTTAGGAGTAGATTGCATGGATTCTTGACAACAACCTGTTATGAAGTATGGTTTTGTAAATCAGTGCTCTGACCGACTAAAATTAATAAGAATGATTTTATTTGGTTCTGTTTGGAAGAGAGAAAATGTCAACACAGAAAGTGGCACGTTTAGCTGGTCATTGGGAACCACTATCCATAGCTCCAGTTATCCTGAAAGTCCACGTAGAAGAATGGAGATATTTTGGGCAATGCATCTGCTTAGTAAAAATATATATCGCTCCACTGAAGGAAAAGACCAGAAATGTCAGTTGATTAAGAAACGCATTTTCAAAGTATTGCTGTCATTTCAGTGGTGGCCGATTGCATAGCCAAGTTAGTACCATATTTTTGGACTAAAAGGTGCACCTGATTATAAGGCACCCCCCCTCCCTAATTTTTACACAAAATTCAGATTCTGTTATTATATTTTCTTACTATTTTAGTAGTCATGTCATAAGGCGCAGGGGTCTCAGTCTGGGGAAAAAGTATCGCCTTATAGTCCGAAAGATATGGTAGATATATTTTCATGATTATTTTGCTGCTGGCAGTTAATTTTTCACAGGTCCTTTAGGGCCACGGCCCGTGAAGTCCTGGCAGTGGATCTTGCAGCATGTACCTTATTTTACGGACTATAAGGCGCACCCCCCAAATTTGACTCAAAATGTAGATTTTGTTTCTCTATTTCCTTGCTACACTAGCGACCAAAAGTTAAGGCCCAGAAAAACAATCATCTCCGAAAACTCACAAACTCAATAAAACGCACCCAGCTCATAACAAAACTGAATTTATTCTTTTGACATTAAGTTAATTCCAAAAAATCATTAATCAGAACGAGTTCAGTCAACAAAATGCCCCTTTCAACAACTTCCCCCTCCTCTTGAAAAGTCACACTCAGAATCAATGCACTTTGGAACAGTCAGTACACATTACTGATTTTCTGTTGTGCGGATGCCTTCCTCTCATGGTGACACATCACCACACAAAATTTGAAGCGATTCGGTTAAGCGGTTCGGGAGATATCCTTGCGACAGACAGAAAACGCACACAAAAAACCCACATTACTGACTTCCAAAGTGCATTGATTCTGAATGTGTGACTTTTCAAGAGGAGGGGGAAGTTGTTGAAGGGGGCATTTTGTTGACTGAACTCGTTCTGATTAATGATTTTTTGGAATGAACTTAATGTTAAAAGAATAAATTCAGTTTTGTTATGAGCTGGGTGCGTTTTATTGAGTTCGTGAGTTTTTGGAGATGATTGTCTTTCTGGGCCTTAACTTTTGGTCGCTAGTGTATATTAGCATCCACATTATAAGGCGCAGGGATCTCAGTCTGGGAAAAAGTATCGCCGTATGGTCCGTAAAATACGGTAATGTGTTTGTGCATGTGTGCACGTGTGTGTGTGTGTGTGTGTGTGTGAAGCTTTCTACAAACATGAAAAAAGTGCTGGCAGTCCTACAAGAAGCAGTGGGTTTTTTTTCTCGTGAACATGCCCATCATGATTTTTCTGACAATTAGTGTCTTAATCTTAAACCCTCAAGTTATGTGAGACGTTAATGTTAAAAGTGTTCAAGTCTTTGCAGAAAACAAACTTGTCAGTACAGGGCAATGTAGAGATCAACTGTAAAGCTTGCATTTCGCAATGTCAAGCTGGTTTGGAGGAAAACACACCAGGAACTCATCCCCTCACCCTTTTTTTCTGCTTGATTAGCTGCCATTATTCTTGCCAAAATTACTGGCCTTGTTTAAAACCATGTTTTTTGGTGGTGGCAGTTTCGTTATCTACAAATTTGAATCTTTTTGAAGTAGTTTGCAGATATGTTTTTTAATGAAGTTTTAATTATTTCTGTAAAACGATTTGAAAGGCAAGCACATTTTGATTTTCACATCTTATACCTTTTTCGTGGATGCATGTGACATGGTCCTTCCAGATTAAATCACAAACGTAAACAGACATACCTGAAATATAAAAGGATAAAAGTAGTCTATTAGCATGATTATTAATGGGTTTTTTTTAGCTTTTCTTTCTTATCCTACTGCTGCTTTAAACAGTGAATCCATCTTTCCATCAGCACAAACCAACAATACATAATGAGCTGCATTTTTGTTCACCCTTCTTTGTGTTTTAAGGGGGTGGGGTGGGTGTGCTATTGTTAGAAATGGAAGTGGAGTGCACCGTTCTTGTTATAAAGTGTTGTTGGGGTGGGGGGTGCTACTGTTTGAAGTGGAGTGTAGCGTTCTGGTTATAAAGCAGTTTTTTTTTTGGGGGGGGGGGTGCTACTGTTTGAAGTGGAAGTGGAGAGTAGCATTCTGGTTATAAAGCGTTGTTTGGGAGTGGGGGGGGGGGAGGGGGGTGCTACTGGTGGAAGTGGAATGTAGCGTTCTGGTTATAAAGCGTTGTGTTTGGGGGGGGGGGGGGGGGTGCTACTGGTGGAAGTGGAATGTAGCGTTCTGGTTATAAAGCGTTGTTTGTGGGGGGGGGGGGGGGGTGCTACTGTTTGAAGTGGAAGTGGAGTGCAGCGTTCTGGTTATAAAGCATTGCTTCCATTTGGTTTTGCCAGGACTGCATCAAGTACGAGAACGGGCGAGACGTGTGTGGGTCCAGCATCATAGTGGAGTGGGCCAAGGGCAGCCCCCGCAGACCCCTGGTAACTATCTGCAGTAGCAACGCTCTGGGCGCATCCCTGGCTTGATAATGATCACACTGACATGATTTGATGAAGCTAAGCATGCATCCTCACACTCCTACGCGTGCACAGCACTGCTATGTGGCAGTAGCAATGCTCTCGGTGGCTTGATAATCACACTCACACACGATGAAAAAACTAAGCATGCATCCTCGCACACAGCTATGTGGCAGTAGAAATGCTCTCAGTGGCTTGATAATGATCACACTCACACACGATGAAAAAACTAAGCATGCATCCTCGCACACAGCTATGTGGCAGTAGAAATGCTCTCAGTGGCTTGATAATGATCACACTGACAAATGATGAAAAAACTAAGCATACATTTTCACACTCGTACGCATGCAATGTACACAGCATGCCCGTCTATAGTAGCAGTGCTCTGGGCAAATCGATGGCTTGCAAATAATTCAGTATTTGGTATATTCTAGTCACAGAGACTAATCTCGGTGAAATTCGGGCTGCTCTCCCCTGGAGAGTGCGTCACCGCAAGTACAGCGCCTACACAATTTTAAGAAAGTAAAATGGGGGGGGGGGGGGGGGGGGGTAAACCTAGCTATCAATTTGGCCATACCAGGCAACGGGATTTCTCCCTGCTCTTACTGACTTTCAACTGCCGTGGGATTTGTACGTGCATAAAGCGCACGAGTCAGACTAGCTTTATGTCCCCACCCGAAGGACTCGACGTTCAGTTCGATTTTCCTGTCAAACTAGAAAGAAAGGGCGAGGCCGGGATTCGAACCCATGTCATTCACATTGCAGTCACCAGACCTGTTTACTCTACTGTTTTCGAGTAGTATTCTACTCAGTTTGGACCTCTACTACTCTTCAAAACTAAAAATAATAATATTTAATTCTTGATTACTACTTATATTCAGTTAACATTATTTGATGGTTTAATGAATAAAACTACACATTTTGCACCCAGACTACTCATTTCAGCTATCCAGACTACTCAAGACTTGTGTATACATGGGGTAAACAGGTCTGAGTCACGCATTACATTTGGCAGGCGAACGTCTTAACCACTCTGCCACCTTTCTCACTTTCACACTTGGAAAAACTAAGCATGCAATTGCATCCTCACACGCATCTGCAGTAGCAATGCTGTGGCCAAAGGGCTTGCTTGCTAATAATTCACACGTGCACACAGAAACTAAGTATGCATCCTCGCACACTTGTACGCACCCACAGCACAGCTATGTGGCAGTAGCAATGCTGTGGGCAAAGTTTTTGCTTGATAAAATTGCACGTGCGTGCAGAAAAAATAAGTATGCATCTTCGTAGACTCGCATGCTCATAGAATGCGCGTACAACACTCGCACAGAGACAATAAGTAATTGAACACGAGTATGTGAATGGGTGCAACTTTTTGCTTTTCAAAAAGGTTTCAGTTGTTTTTCTTAGTTTTTTTGGGTTATTATACCTGAAACTGAACTTCCTTTTCTTTAAAAAATGCTTTTGTCAAAAAACATTTTGGCAATGGCACATGAAATGAACTTTTGTATTATGGATTGATATAAAACTAAACTTCATGTAATTGCAGGAGAGCTATCTAAAATGCTTTCATAATTCTGATTTTGCTTCATCTTCAGGGAATTACCCCTGTATCCTGCCGGGACCTGAGCAGCCTCTGAACCCCTGTCTTTCACTTTTTGTTTTCGTTTTGGGGGATTGCACCCATGTATGTGTGGACTTTTCTGAGGCAACTTTGCAAAGATACACTATTGTAGTTGATTTGAATTAACCCTGCTTCAGCAAAAATGGTGCTCTGACACCTACATATTTCTTAAAACTCCAAATTGATATGTAACAAAACAAACAGCCACCGTATTTTTCGGCTCATTAGGCGCTGCTGTAAGGCGAATAGGGCAATTTTCATTAAAAATCTGACAAAATCCAAGTAAAGGGCGCCCTCGTTTATAAGGCGATACACACCTCGCAACAGAAAGTCGAAGTTTGAAGCCCGTACACGTCTTGTAAACGATTACTGACCGCCATTATTGTTGTCGTAAACGAGAGTTGGTTCCCTTCTCAAATAATCGAAACTTCCGTTTTTGCGACTTCCGGTTGTATTTGAACAATTCTTCGCGAAAACTGGTAGAATTATGGCATTTTAAGCTGTACAACAATGCTTTTTTACATCCAATGAAGGGTTGTGGCATCTGTTGGACGGTATCTCGGATGATAATAGGGATTTTGAAGCATTTTAACGTGATTATTCGTCGTATCGGTGACTCGTTACCACTTTCGATGTTGTGACTCACAGTAGACTGTACTGAGTACGGCAATCGTTGCCTCTCTTCTCATGATTTTGGTCACTTATAGGGCGCATAGGTCAAAATTGGAGAAAAAAATATCGCCTTATAGTCCGAAAAACACGGTAATGGTTTTACTGTAATTATAAAAAAAAAATTATCCAAGTAAATTCCTTGCTGTAATCCAATTTGTAAAGTAATTTGCGACAAGATGAAAAGATATTAAAAAAAATATGGAAAAAACACACCCACACATGTACAAAAACGCAGTCATGTTGCCAGTTGAAAGGTTTTGTATAATTTGCTTGGAAGTTGACCTGTTTTGTGCATGCCAATGTATTTTACGGATTATAAGGCACTACTTATATTCCCCAAATGAGAATCCTTTATAATGACTGTTGTTATCTATTAAGAAGCTATTCTAGCACAAATATACTTTAACCCTTTCGCCGCCAACCATTTTTCAGCAAAAAAATACCATTAAGCTTATCTGGGTAGAGAAAAAAAATTATCTGCAATATTGTAAATTCCTCTGTGACATGTATAACATTTGACCTA
This sequence comes from Phymorhynchus buccinoides, assembly GCA_017654935.2. Lineage (NCBI taxonomy): Eukaryota > Metazoa > Mollusca > Gastropoda > Neogastropoda > Raphitomidae > Phymorhynchus > Phymorhynchus buccinoides. The sequence continues at coordinate 43,999,032 of CM065697.1, forward strand.
TCCTTACCTCCCAAAATTAAGAAAATAGGGTCTTCGGGTAACAGACCCCGATTTGATGACATGGGTGTTAAACCATTATGGTGCATAAATGCAACATTGGTGGTGAAAGGGTTAATGTATATTCTGCGTCTTTAGTTATACTACATTATATAACCAGGTGCGCCTTATCCCTTTCAACGCCAGCCATTTTTCAGCTGAAACTTTCCATTACACTTACCTGGGTATAGAACAGATTTTGTCTGCAATATTGGGGATTCCTCTGTGACATGCATAAAATAGGACATATCCTTACTTCCCAAAATGAAGAACATAAGGTCACTGGATACTAGACCCTCATTTGATGCCTTTCAGTGACATGGGTGTTAAATCATTGTGGTGCCAAGAGGTGACAGTGGCGATGAAAGGGTTAAAGTAAACACTGGTTTAGTGTTTGGAGTTGCGCTGGGTGCTTACTTTGGCCCTGCATTTTGTGTCGACAAGCAGAGCTATGATGAGTGCTACCGGTGCCACCGCTCCGGTCACTGGGCCCGGGACTGCCCAGATGACCGGTGGGGCGGCGGAGGTGGTGGTGGATTCCGCAGCGCACGATCCGGACGCCGGGGGTACTCCCCTCCGCGCAGGAGGAAAAGGTGAGGACGCCTGCTAGCTTTGTTGGCTGTTGATATTCAATCATTTTTATTCATACTCTTCATTCATTCCACAATTCCTGCTTTCACTCACTCTTTCGTCAACATACATCAGACCTGCCTACTGCTACGATTTGGCCGTAGCAGCTACGAAAAATAAAGCTTTGCTACGGAGCTACGGCAACCTTAACGTTGCTACGGGAAAAACAAATTGCCGCCGCATTTTATTTTTGCTTATGTTGTTCCCAGTTTTGTCGGTTTCTAAGAGCAGACGCAGTGTCACGCGCGATAACCTAGTCACTTCCGTTTTTATCAAAGTGACTGCGCATGCGTTATTATTTTCTCTGAAAAAAATGGCGGACTCCAGCAGCAGTAGCGATTTGGGAGATATTTCAAACGAAGAAAAACGAACCCAAACCAGAAAGCGAAAATCATCTGGCACACCATCTTGTTCTAAGAAAAAACATTGGCCTGCCGCACAAGTTTTTAAAATAGCTTACACGGAGGAGTGGCCTTGCATCGTCAGAAGTTGACTCGGTGCGAATCATGCTCGCTGCAGTGCAACCTCTGCCATGCGGACTTCTCTGTGAATCATGGCGGTAGAGACGATTGCCGTCAACACGTTCAATCGGCGAAACATATTAAGCAGTGCGTTTCGGCTCAGGCAGAGAACAGATCAATTGCCGTTGTTTGTGGATGCTACGGAAAAATTTGCCATGCTACTGAAAATTGATGGCTGGGCTACTGATTGGGAAAATTCCAAGTAGGCAGGTCTGATACATGTGTATATAAATGAAGTCGGCGCAAAATCAAAATGGGGCAAATGCAAAAAAGCAACTCTTGATAGGTAATATAATGAAAGAATAAGAAAGTCGTCAGTTTCTCAAACTTAGCTTTGTTGACTGTTGACAAAGTCTGCAAAATGCAATATTTTTTGGGGAAGCATTTTCCAAGTCTGGGTAAACCTTTCAGTGATGTACCGAGGTTCGAAAGTTGATCGGACAAACTGTCCTGAGACGAGAAATCAATACAGTGGAACCTCCCTTATAAGACCTTCAAAAATGTCCTGTGATATGGGCCTCGGGACATCACTGGCTTTAGAATATAGCCAAGTGGCAGAGAGGGTTTGAGTGGAGTGCGTTTAAACATATTGCTCTGACTGCAACTCTGTATGGGTTTCTGATATATAAAAAAAGTCCTTTTTTTCCTCCAATTTATCTGTCCAGTGACGATGCTCAGTTTAGTTATCATAGTTCCATTTTTCTTTTTGACAGCCAAATTATAGACACGTTTGTGGAGAAAACATATTTTAATGTAAGTGAAAGTGACTTTAAACAAAACTCGTCCCACCGAACTTTGATGTTTTTTAGATGAAATTGGGTTTCGCTGCCAGTCATTAATGTGATGTGTAGTCATTGTCTTTTCTCTCTGACGTGTTTTCATTTAAAATACGCCTTAAGAGTTTTTAACCTTAATGTATTTATTCTTTTTCATTTTACTTTTATTTTTGCATTAGTTTCAATAGTTTTTCAATGATCCTGTTAAAGGCTTCGATTGATTTCATCTCTTAGCACTCCCAAATTCATGCAAAGACATTCACTGCCAAGCACCCTGCCCTGCGTTTGTCTTGTTTTCAGCTTTTTTGTCACTGTTTCTCTTGTTAAAGCAATGCATGCGCACTTTAAAATAAAACCCCTCTTGTCGTTTGAGATGCAACGGACAACCAAGAACGTCAAAAAATACATGGCGCTGGAAGAGTTAACTTTATTTTTGCATTTGTTTGAAGTTTGTTTTTCTTTCAATAATCCCTTTAAAAGTTTTTGATTTATTAATTTTAGCCCTTTTGCCGCCAGCCGTATATCAGCCAAAAGATACCATTAAAATTAATGGGGTAGAGAGGAAAAAAAAACCACTGCAATATTAGGAATTCTTCTGTGACATGTATAACATTAAGGCCTATCCTTTTCTCCAAAAATTAAGAAAATAAGATCTTGAAATAACAGATCCTGATTTTATGCCTTTTAGTGACATGGGTGTTAATGTTAATGTTAAACCATTGTGGTGCTAAAATGTGACGTTGGCGGTGAAAGGTTAAAATAAAATACTTTTCTCATGTAGGTTGAGATGCAACGGACAACCAAGAACGTCAAACAATACATGGCGCTGGAAGAGTTGACTTTTTTTTATTGCGTTTGTTTGAATAGTTTGTTTTTCTTCAAAAATCCTTTGAAAAGTTTTGGATTGATTTTAATTACTATTTTGATCAGTCTTCACGAAATTGTTAAACCTTTCCCCTCAAACTTTCTCTCTCTCCCCACAACAGCTACTCCAGATCCAGGTCCCGCGATCGTCGCCGTCGATCTCGTTCGCGCTCCAGGGACCGACGCAGGGTCCGCTCCCGCTCCAGGGACCGCCGGAGCCGCACCCGCAGCCGGAGCCGGGACCGCAAGTCGTCGCGCAGGAAGTCGCACGACCGCAGCAAGGACAGCAAGTCCCGGGACCGCAAGTCCGGCAGCAAGTCCCGCTCGCGCTCGCGCGGTGGCTCCAAGTCCAAGTCACGCTCACGGTCCAAGTCCCGGTCCAGGTCCCCCGCCGAGCAGCAGAACGGGGGGGATGGGGGGGACAGCGGGCATCAGCAGGAGGGAGGGGGTGGGTGGGGGTGGAGGGGGCAGCCCGGCCAGGAGCCGCTCGGGCAGCGCCAACTGAAGGCTGGGTGGGAGTTCGTGGGTTGGGGTGGGTGGTGGGGGCTGGTAGTTTTAATTTTGGGGGTGGGTGGTTGGTTGGTAGTTTTAAGTTTTGGGGTGGTTGGTGGTTGATCATTTTAATTTGGTGGTTGGGGAGGTGTAGATACGAAGCCTAGCCAGCAGTTGTTCTAATGTCAGTGTTGTTTGTTTGGTTGGTGGTTTTGTTCTGTTGGGTTTTGTGTGTGAGTTCCTCTCCTCGTTTAGTATGTGTTCTGGGCTGGGTTTGTTCGGTTTTTGGGTGGGGAGTGGGATGGGAAAGACGTTGGCTTTTTTTAAATTTGTGGAGGGCAAGGAATTTGATAGAACATGTTTTGCTGTTTTTGTGTGTGTTGTAGTTCGGATTTGTATTAGTTGGTTAAAGAATAAAACATGTTGATTAAGTTTTTTTTTGTTTTTTTTTTTTTGGGGGGGGGGGGGGGGGGGGGGGGGGGGGGGGGGGGGGGGGGGACATCATTTTGGTTTGGATTTGTTTTTTAGATGAATAATGGGAGCATCGCTGCTTGTCAGTGAGCAACTTAGGACGCGGATTTGACCGCCAGGGGGCAATCAAACCACTAGGGGCTTATCACGCGATATTCTTAGTTGGACATAGTGAGAGAGAGGGTGGACACTAAGAATATCGCGTGATAAGCCCCATGTGGTTTGATTGCCCCCTGGCGGTCAAATCCGCGTCCTAAGTTGACCATTGTCTGAGGGGGGTTATGTTTCATAATTTTTGTTTTAAAACTGTTTAGACGTTGACAAATGTTATCCTTTTTTTAAAATTCTTTAGCTTGATATTCCCAAGCAGATGGGGTAAGATTCATTCAATCTGATTGAAATGAAGCTTCCTTTTTTTGTTGTTGTTTTCTTTTCTTCGGTTCAGACTCCAGTGTTTGGGAAGCCAGTTGGAGAAAACCATTCATCGTGGGGAAAATAGAGCCAACAAAATTGTAAAAACAAAATTTTGGAAGAAAGGTCTCCATTTTAAACAAAAAATTTAAGCCTAGAAATGAAGTTCAGGTATGGGAAATCATGATAAAAGTTGAAAAGAAAGGACCTGGGGACATAGCTCCCTGAAGGTGAAGCCTTTTCTCGTTATCTAAGCCTGAAAACCCCCAGCCTGAGAACATAAGTAGAATTGACAGATTGTTAGTTTGCAGAGGTAAATCTACTCTCAGTTCGTTTCTTTTATATTATTAAAAAATGTGGTCTAGGGCATCCAAAAAGCTGGTTTGCTTAACCCCTTGACTGCCAGAGAAAATAAAAGAAAAAATCATTGGGCAAATCGCCTTAAAAAGGACAGATGATAGAGCCAATCTGGCAAAATGGTCTTGGGGATATAACTCTTGACTGTTAGAGTAAAAGCCAGCATGTCAGGGTTATTCCTCTTCATCTGATGACATCATCAGTGATGTCATCAGGTCAGTACGTAATACGTTGGTGGCAGTCAAGGGGTTAAAGGGTGAACATTCCCATGCCTGTAAGTTCCATAATGTTTCTAATATCCTTTATTTTCTTTTTGTTGAACATTTTATTGCAAGTTTTAGTTAATACACGGAACAGAATTTGTTTTAGCCAGCGTTCCTTTGCTTGTGTCTCGTTGACATTCAACGGTGAATGAAAGCGGTGTGGAAATTCTACAGCTTAATTAAATGTTCTCCTTTGTAACAAAAATTGTTTTTCCAACTTTGTTGGCATGTTTGACTTCGTGAAAACAACTCTCGGATTACAATGAAAGAAATGTGATCATCTAAAATTGATATGGTTTGGGTTCAAGAATCTTTAGGAAAATGGTGAAGCTTTTATTTTTAAATTAAGAAAATAAGTACTTTATGTTCTCTGTATTTCAATGGACTGTGAAGTGGAGTCTGTGCAGCTTGGATGCGAAAAGAAAACATTCAGGCTGAGGTTTGGCACCCCCATTATTTTACCCCTCCTGTGTATGTTGTATTCGTTCCCTTCTTGAATGACCCCGTCATTTCTCACTGTTTTTATCATCATAATCAACATCAAATCACTTTATCAATCAAAGGCAAATTGGGAACATTTAAGATGGATGTTAAACAATCAGAAATTGGGAACATTTAAGATGGATGTCGAGTATATTGGAAAAAAATAAATGGAGATGGACGTTGGTTATGATCAGTAGGTTTGTGTTCGATGCAATGTTAGTTAATTCTGATTTCTAATAAAATTTGCTTCAGAGTATAATTTATGTCTTCGCTTCTGTGTGTGTGTGTGCGTCACTGTGTGTGTGTGTGTGTGTGTGTGCGTCACTGTGTGTGTGCGTGTGTGCAAGAGAGACGAATGTTGTTGTGACACTTGTCCTCTGGGATGAGCAAGGGAATTGATAACTTTGTGAAGTAAATTAGGTCGACAGTGAAGGGGTATTTTGCCAGTACTACTTCCAGGGAGCTCCGTTTTTGTTTTGTTTGCATTGAACTGGGAGTAAGGCGATATGGCTTTGCCATCTTGTTTGTGTTCCATTCAATGCATCAGACATTTTACCTTGCACAAAACCTCATTCCCCACTAAACAGACACAAAACAACATTACAGATATCAATATCTTTAAGTCTCAATCTTACAAAAATCTCCAAACCAATGAAAATCAAACCAGTTTTTTAAGATCGGCCACAGCCTCGCACACCCTGAATTCACAGCATTTAGTCATAATTACCTCAACTACACATGATGTGGATCTAAGCTACTACACAAACTGAAAATTTTCATTCACATTTCTAAAAGTTTGGTCAAACCTGAAAAAAGCATTCTTTGGTCGAGCTGAGAAAACATTCTTTCGCATTTGATTTCAAATGATTAGAAATAAATTGATTAAACATAAATAGGCGAGTAAACTGATACAAAATGCATTGCACTGATCATGTAAAAAAAGAGAAGTACCTGTGAATATTCCCAGACATTTTGTGATGGGAAAAACCAACATAAGTCACTCAGAATTTTTTGGGGAGCAACACCCCCCAAAATAGTCAACACCCCAAATATCACTTTTCTATTTAGGGCATATTTATGTCTATTTTTATGTATTCTACCAGTATCTACAACATGAAAGACAATTTTTAATGATTTCTTTGTATATTTTATTGTTTTTAAAAAATCGAGTCAGCAGAGAGAAAAAGGCAAAATTCTGTCTTCTATACTGGTGAAGTAAGGGAAAGTAGCTCTAAAATTAACTCCTTTCACCAAAGTTATTTTCGGCACCTGTTCGCTATCTGTTTTCTATGTTCAATTTCTGCAAATGATCTCTCGAATTCCAAACTTCAAATAATTATAAAATAAAAACAAGACAAGATAACTCAATTCGTTTTTTTCCGTGTATTAATCTTGGTTGGCTCCATGAAAAATTAAAATAATTTATGCCAAAATTCCATTATGTTTGTTTTTCCCATGCACTCGGTCTCGCATTTACTCAAAACTCGGCCATTCTTCAGAACATGCTCACAAGCGTAAGTCACATAAAACACCTATACCACCCCCACTCACCCATTTTCTTCTGCGTTCTCGGGCCATAAGGCCACAATGGGTACGTATGTGTCCGTTTTCCAGTTTTCGCTGGCGTCTTCGCTGCATTTAGCCGACACACTCCGATTTCGGAGGAGGCTGAGCTCCAAGAAAACTATATGGATTATTTTTTGGGAAAAAGGGCAGGAGAATGGGCCAAAAGTCAGAAAGATAATAGATGACACAAAGCAAGGAAAAAGGCTGAGTCAAACAGATAGAGGAAGTTACAAGCACAGAACTTCCAGAAGGTGGGGGAACTATTTGTATGGAAGACCCCACGGTATCCCCACGGGGGGGCTCGCCCATCATCCTACCACATTCATCTCTCCATCCTTTGCTAAAGCCATAATATTTTCAAATATGAAATAGAAAAAGGTTTTAAATGCCATACAAATACATTCTCATTGTTTGTCAAAAACGATTACCTTAAATGTAAGTTGATTCAGGCCTTTAAAAATGATGGAAAAGATTTGTTTGATGTATGAAAACCATGAAATGGAATGACTTTTTTCAGGTTTAAAAAAAAAAAGCAAACCAATCTTGGAATGACTCAAATCTGAGCATTCTTAGAATAAAAAATAAATAAAAAAAGCAATATGGCACATCAGAAAATCTACACGTGTGTGTGTAAGTATTATAAATGCTACCCCAAAAAATGGATATGAAATACCATATCACACTTGATATAAATGTACAAATATTTGATTCCACTGTTTTACATGATTGTATTATAAAAATATAAAAACCTTCATGAAATCGCTCGCATTCATACCAAAAAACTAAAAACATAAGCACCTTGGAAATGTTTAACCCATTTTAGAAAACCCCCCAAAAAACTTGCACTCACAAACAAAATCCATTAACAGAAACATATTTTTTTAAATGCCAAAAATGTAAAACCCTTTTGGGGAAGATTTACGTTATGAAATGAACCACTGAATGTGTAAGTGTTAACAGATAATGACATTTTGGTCTTGTGGAGGAAGGTGAACCCCAATGAGGCTTCATACTGCTTCTTCGTGTTGCCCAAGGGTGATAATTTTATGTAGGTGGCGCTTTCACGTGAGGCCCTCTGTTCACTTGAGAGAGAGAGAGAAGGATGGGGAGAGAGTGAAGGAGAGAGAGGAGGGAGGGAGAGAAAGAGAGAGATGAGGGAGAGAGAGGATGCCTAGGCCTTGCAGGCTTTAGGGCCTACGTGCAAGCGCCACCTAGTGACGAATCCGGGGAAGCTTATTTTCAGTATAAAGCCTCATTTAGAACACACACAGAGTGTCGCAGTCGAACGTTTGAGCACAAAAGCCCCTTCTAAATAAGTAAACAAACAGACAAGGGAAGTAGGATGAATGTGGGTTTACCATCACAAGCAACAACATTCTTCCTGAAAAAGTTGAAATTTTACACGAAATAATTGATTGTTCGCTACAGACAAAAATGTAGAAAATAAGTACAAACAATACACAATGCTGCACAAATAAATCGACAAAAATATGTGAAATCCGAGTTGTATGAAAGTAATTAAAAATACCCAGTTTTATGCTACTATAATTGATATTTCATGACTTGCAAGACTAGATTAAACTAAACATTCTTTAAAATTCAAAATACAAGTATTCAATCAAAACGTTGCCCTAGTTCTCACATGAAAATGGTTAATAAATCATTTTCAGAATTATGTCACTACATCATGCATCAAGTGTGAAAATAAATTTACAAAGATGCATAGCATAAAATTGTAAAAACAAAACCCAGACTTGACAGTTATGCAATTTACCTATTGTACACAAATCAAGGTTAAAGCTTAAAAAAGAACACATTAGTTACGCATTTAAAGCCATTATTCAGTCTAAAAAATAGTGTGTGTGGGAGATGAACAAAAAAAAAGGTTAATTCTTTGAAGCCATAATAATCAGTGAAGTAAAGAAAAAACTGCATGTGTATTTTGGGGTTAGTGAAAACTGAGCAGTCAAGAAGCAAATATGCATAGTTAATTCCAAGCAGGTTTTAACATATTTTATGATTTCTTGCACATAAATGTCATGATCTCAAGTAGTTTACTTAATTCAACCTTGTGTAATACTAATCCATTCCATTTAAAGCAAGTTATTGATATTTAAAAAGAACCCACCATGTATGTTCAACAAAAAGTGAATCAGGTTTTTAAAAAAATGTTAACTTGTTAAATGTTAGCAACAAATTAACTTTTAAACCATTAGGATTAGGGCATATAAAACAAAATTAAAAAACCAAACAGTATTTAATGTTTGTCAATTATCTTCCGATCAAAATCATCCATTTCTTTTCTCTGAAATAGAGATCAAATGTCAATCTGTACAAACTAAATGGCATTCCCTCAAGGTGGTTATTATGAGTTTGACTATGGTTGGTTTCCACTATCCAATAGAAACATCCATGTATTCTGTCATTCAGTGAACACACACACACACACATTGAGCTTTGAAAAGAAAGAAATTGCAACCAAATGAAAACAAATTTATTATTATTATTATGTACTTTATAGTCACAGAGGCGTCTCTGTGAAATTCGGGTTGCTCCCACCTGGAGAGCGCGTCGCAGCCAGAGGCGCGCCACCCAATTGGTTTTTTTGTTTTTTTCATGCGATTTTTGTCACTGATGAGGGAGGGGGGTAAAGTTTGACCAAATGACAACTTTTTCGTTGCCACTGGGTTTAACGTATGCTAAGTGCATGGGCACACGGGACCTCGGTTTATCGTCTCATCCGAAAGACTCCACGTTCAGACCGTTAAGGCCTAGTGCAGAATGAGAGGAAAAAATCCCCTGTACCCAGGTTCGAACTCGGGTTTACTTGACACGAAGCGAACGCGATACCACTGTGCCACTCTACACCACTTGTGCCACTCTACACCAAAGAAGAAAAACAAAAGCAAACAAAATCTGTCAAAATATTTTTTTTTTAAATGCAGAAAGTAACACACACAAAAATAAGAAGAAAAAAAAGGAGTTTCATTTTGATCTTATGCAGTAGTTCACAAGAATAGATCCAGTACTGAGTAGTGAAAAAGTGTAAAATTGTATATTTACAAGTTTTTCAACAACAAAAATTGGAGACAAAAATCCTACTTAGTTGTTTTTCTTTCTTCAACAACAGGAAACATTTAGGCCTACAACAAATACAGCAGTACAGTACAACCTCCCTTATAAGACCCTCAAAATCATGCACAAAAAGGTCTTAATGGGAGGGAGCTCGAGTTCAGTTTTGTATAAGGGAGGTAATTTTAATGCTTACAAAGAAGGGCAATGTCTCATAGAAGTAGGTTTTAAGTGGGAGGGAGTCTTAAAACGGGGGATCTTATAAGGGAGGTTCCACTGTACAAGATTTAGTTTCTTCAATTTTACTTTAGTCACAATTTTTTTTTTCCACATTGAGTCCATACATATGTGATGCAGCACAGGAAAACAAGGCTAATGTTTACAAATGATCACTTTTGACTTATTCATATTTTCAGAAAGGCCAGAGACAACAGATTAACAGGCAAAAAACAGAATTCATCTATCTCTAATAGTTAATTTTTAACAATTTTTCAATCAATCAAATCTCTCTTTCTCTCTCTTGTGGCTGCCCGACTTTAGCCTTGTTTTCCTGTGCTGCATCACATATCATCACGCATTATCCTTGAGAATATCAGAACAACAAATCAACATTCAACAGCATTGGATAAATAACTTTCAACATCAACATCTATTCAAACTTGTCCCTTCTACAAGCCAGATCCGCAAACACACAACTCCGCTGCTATTCTCAACGATTTTGCAACTCTAATGAATGAAAATGTTAAATCATGTTACATTTATTTTTCAAACTTGTCCCTTCTACAAGCCAGATCCGCAAACACACAACTCACAAATTCAGTACTCGTTTTCTTACTGCAAGAAAAACAACTGAATTTGTCATCTCCTTCAATCTTTACCAAAACTTCCATGTTTTTATTTTGAAATATTTCCAGAGATATATCTTTTTCTTCTGTGATCTCTATTCACGCCTAAATCGCCAATCTATTCCTGAGGGTGAAATCATGATTGATATATAAAATTACAAACAACAAAAATTATCCACAGTGGAACCTCCCTTTTAAGACCTTGACAAATCATCCAAAATAAGGTCTTAAGTGGGAGGGAGTTGTATACGGGATGCAATTTTAATACTTACAAAGAAAGGCAATGTCTCAGAGAAGTAGGTCTTAAGTGGGAGGGAGTCTTATAAGGGAGGTTCCACTGTATAAATATAAGTCATCATTCTGTTCTTTTCATTTTTCCAAAAATATATTTTACTTTTAATACCTAAAATTGCTCTCTTGCTGAACACTTTTCCATAACAAACACACACACAAAAAACCCGCTTCAAACACATGTTACATTCAACAAGCATGCAAACAGGAATAATAATTATGTACAAGGTAAAACTTTTCGTCATAGCATTGAACATCGACTTTTGAGATGACAGACAAAACAATATAATGTTTGACACAAACACCATTGGGCAAATGTTAAAGCTCAAGTCCCTGTTTGTATTCATAAGCAGGGCTGGCCAAAACTACTAGCCTGGTAGCCATTGGCTAGTAGAAAAATCTGTGCGCGAGTAGATTTCAAAAGTCACTAGCCCGATGGGTGACTGAAAATGTCAGAACCATGGGTGTAACTACACAAAATGAAAAAACCTGAAAGACTGGGGTCCAAGGGTAATGTCCCCCTGCAGCTGAAGCAAAAATGGATTTAAGAAGGTATTTTAGTTTGCTTTTCCCACAATTTATACAAATGCTTATTTTAAAGTGTTTGAAAAATACAGTAGACACTAAGATCTTGTTTGACAAATTAAAAAAAAAAAAAAGGAACTTCCTTTTCTGGTAAAATTCAAAAACAGGAAATCCTTGTATACCAGGAAAAATTGCACCTATGCAGTACTGCACGGCCCTGTGTTGTTGTTTTTTTACCACTGAGTCTCCCCACACCATCTCTCCCTTCCATGTAACCAGCTATCAAAGCAAGCTCAGCTGTTTGCTAAGATAACAACATGCCTGCACTGGTACTGAAAAAAAAGGAAAGACCTCTCTCTTCAAATCATTTCTTTTTCTCTTTACTTCTCTCCTTTCTTTCTTTCACTTCTTTCTTTTCCTCTCTCTCCTTCCCTCTCCCCCTCTGTGTGTGTGTGTGTGTGTGTGTGTGTGTGTGTGTGTGTGTGTGTGTGTGTGTGTGTGTGCATGCATGCGCGCATGTGTGTATCCAGGGATTTTTTTGTTTTCTTTGGGCTAGTGAAAATGTTTTCGGGCGAGTAATTTTTTTAAAGTTTGACCATCCCTGTAAGCTGACTGAAGGGGCGGAGCTACTCCACGGCTTTGTATTGACTCAATGAATTCACAAGCGTGAATCAGGAATGCAGTTTCGCTACTTTTCAACCAATTTTTCTCATCGAAAAGTTACACTTCGGAAGCAACATTTTGCTTTGCTCGGATTCCGGATAGTTTTAGTATTGTGTTAGTGCTGTTTTCTATACGGAAAGAACGATACCTTGAGATTGAAAGCACTCCCCCCCCCCCCCCCCCCGGTGGAGATACCAGGGGGGCTCTTGTATAAATAGTTCCACTTTCTGGAAGTTCTGTGCTTGTAACCTCCTCTAATCTATCACTCTCTTTGACTCTGCCTTATCCCTTTACTTACTGTCATCTACTATCTTTCTGCCTTACCGGTCCATTCTCCTGCCTTTTTTTTTTTTCAAGAAACACTTTCAAGAAGATTTCCTCCAGCCAAGTCGGACTTGTTGGGCCTAACTATTTCTTAGGTGCATGATGACGTATCTGCGCTCATAATTGACAGGAAACTGAGCAATCGAATAAAACTGAAAGTCGAAAACATGAGGGAGGTAGCTAAACTACACTCTCACCCACATTCACCCCTATAAAGGAAGCCAATTCGTTAATAAATGGGGAAAAGCCTCAATCGTCTTCTTTCCGTCAATTAATTAACACCTTTAACCCTTTCACTGCCAATGTACACACCACAATGGTTTAACACCCGTATCACTAAAAGGCATCAAATCAGGGCCTGTTATCCGAAGACACTATTTTTTTTTTTATTTTTTTTTTTGGGACACTATTTTCTTAATTTTGGGAGGTAAGATTAGGCCTAATGTTACACACGTCACAGGAATTTCCAACATCGCACATAATTGTTTTTTTCTACCCAGTTAAGTTTAATGGGCTTTTTGTCTAGAAAACGGCTGGCGGTGAAAGGGCTAAAGAATGAAGAAAGAGTGACTATAGTATTGGTATATCACCCGTTTTAACACAACTTCATGTTCAGCAGAGGGGGGACACTGGCTAACAGAACAGCCAGGAGGAATGAAAGGGGTGGAGCTCCACGAGGCTTCATTGAATTCAAGACCATATCCGGATGTGCGTGAAGAAACAAGGGGCTTGGGCTTAACATTTGCCTACCATTGAATCAATCAAGGTGGATGACACCAAAGGATTCTTACAGTCAAAATCTACAGCTACGTTACCCACACTCCACACCACAGCACACAGTCATAGTCCAACGTCATCATCAGAAAACGAACACATGAAACGATGAGGTATTCGATAGTTGTGAAACCCAAAAACATTAGCACACTGCGGGACTGTAACGCTGACAATGTCGAATAATAAAAAAACACCTTGCAGTCGGCAGACGCTGCGGGTAAATGTACACTGCTCAGTTTATTACCGTAATTTTCGGACTATACGGCCCCACCTGATTATAAGGTGCACCCCCCAAATCTTACACAAAATTCAGATTCTGTTATATTTTCGTACTCTTTTAGTAGTCATATTATAAGGCGCAGGGGTCTCAGTCTAGGAAAAGTATCGCCTTATAGTCTGAAAAATACGGTAGTTGATTCAACCATGCGTGCTGCGCATGCTCACACACTCTTGCATACAGTCACACACATACATGCATGCGGGTAAAACTTCTACAAACTCGCACAAAGCGGATCAATCTCTACCTCTCAAAATCACTGTTACAGTTGGTCATGTTTTTTTATAATAAAAAACCCACTCTTGCCTACACACACACATGCTCAGTTTATTGGTTGATTTAACCATATGTGCGCATGCTCATATATTCTTGCATACATACACACACATGCATGCAGGTAAAACTTCTACAAACTCGCACAAAGCGGATCAATGTCTACCTCTCAAAATCACTTTTTCAGTTGGTCATGTTTTTGATAATAAAAAACACCTGCAGTTGGCAGACATTGTTGCAGGCAAATGTGCACTGCTCAGTTTATTAGTTGATCATCTATACAACCATGTGTGCGTGTGCTCACGTACTCTTGCTTTCGCACACGCACACACACACACATGCATGCAAGTAAAACTTCTACAAACTTGCACAAAGCAGATCAATGTCTACCTCTCATAATCAGTTTTTCAGTTGGTCATGTTTTGGAGTGCACGGACATGAGCATACACACACTGACCCTGAGAGAGAGACCACTTAAAACACTCTTGACCAGCCTGACACAATGGGACCAGCTTGCACCATGTATTCACTGAGGTGTCAGTTCAAAAGTTCAACATTTTGCAACACGGCCATTAACTATATGTGACCCAGCACCACAAAAAGGACATTAAGTCATTGGGTTAGTTTCTCACAACAGGCTTGCAAAGTCAAACATCTAATTTTTTGTCAATTTTGAGTTATGGGTATTTTCGAGTTCTCTGACCTCTTATCTTTCATATTTATAAAGGACACTCTTTAATATAGTATCTGAATGGTTTTATAAGTGCTTTAAAAATGAGTAGGCCAATGCATTTTTTTCAGCTTTTCTTTAGACTGTGTTTTCTCTAAATGGCCGACACTCACCCTACAAACTTTTAATGCTCATAACTCTGGAACGGAAAAAGATACAAGAATGGTTCTTGTATCAGTAGAAAGAGAATTGTCTGAAGTTTCCAAAGGTATAATTCTCTCAGAATGGTCAGTTTGACACTTAATGTCCCTTTCGTGGCGCGGAGACACATATACATTCCAGCCTGTGATTTTTGGAGGAAAAGAACAAACAGAACAAGAATTCATATACAATGTCGATCGATCAAAGACAAAAGTGGTACAGTCTTCTACTGAAAAACGCTTCAACGATTCTTCCGACAAACTGTCCCACGCTCCATTTCATCCACCGCTTTTGTACCGCTATGAGTCAACTTACAATCGGCAACTTAACACGTGTGCTTTTTAAAAAATTCAAACCTCAATTTACTTCCTCCAATTACAAACAAAAATTCATCAGAGGTTGTAGTTTGCATAACAGGATGTTGCTTAGGAGGAATTACGGTTCACACAAATCCGGTTGCAAAATGAAGCGCATGATATGTTCACTAAGCGCCATAACAGTTCCGTTTACAAACAAACGCACGCATATACCATGGTTAGTCGAATCACAACCGCTGCAAGAGAAATCCCCCCTGATACTTTTATATGAAAATTGTTAAAAAAAATAAAGAAAAAAGAATTAGAACTCATTTGCAACCACATTAAAAGAGAGGAAAAACAATCTATTGCTTTCAAAGGAAAAGACATTCTTAACATTCAGAGGTAATTATGTCAAAGGACAGTATTATGTTCTACCAAGTTCAGAACACTTTAACACTAAGCACTAGTGGAATGCAAGAGATTTACAACCAGACCTGTTTACCCTTATAATGAAAAACCCGGAATTTGCCACCAAATAAACCGGAATTTGAGAACAAAAACCGGAATTCACATGATCTGTACACGACTCGCGATAAAGCAGTTTCTTCTTCTTCTCCTTTCCGCGAACATCGGCGTCGATTTTCAACATTGTGATGATTTCTTGGCTCAATTTTGCAAGAAAAGTTTTATTAGTAAATTCAGTCACTAATTCTTAGTAAATTTTAGTATAAAACAAGCTGGAAAAAGCAAAATACCTGGAAATGTTCACGATCGGACAGAGAAAAATCACTCAGCCGGCGGATGCGAAGTTGCAACTCGGCGCCATCGTGATCAATTTTCACTTCATTTTCCGTAGAAAACTTCAAAATTCTCACATCATCGTATTTTCCAGTGATAATATAATCTAAATTGACTCATTTCAAGCCCTAATTACAATCTCTACCATTAAAAAACTGCCTGGAAAGCTCTTCGAATCGACAGTAAAAGTCTGACCGCCATTTGCTCAGTCCCGAAATAGATCGACCAAAATAAAAACATTATTTCACCCCTTTAACCAATGAAAATGCAGCATTTAATGCATGTGACGTCAAGCACAACCCTTTTTCTGATGACGTAGCGTGTTAGGTACACGTTTCGGTCAACCCTTGCGTCTTTTATTACGAACGGAAACAAATAATAGACGGTTTTTCGAAATCCGGAATTTTCAGCGTTCACCCGGAATTTACTATTTTACCCGGAATTTTAGCAAATTTCCGGAATAATTCTGGCTAAACCGGAATGGTAAACAGGTGTGTACAACCTAAGTTATCGTTTCTGCTCATTCTAAATAAATAGTTGATGGTTAAAGAAAGACACATTATTTTCTATTTATTATGTTTTCTTTAATATTAAAAGTGTTTGCTGTTTAGCCAATCAAAGGTTTCTTATGCTTAGGCATCAGTTCAGTTTCTTTGAATTTATATTATGTAATAATTTTACTCAGAAGGATCTCCTCCTAAATCGGAATGTGTCGGCTGTACGCAGCGGGGAGACCAGTGAAAACTGAAAACCGGACACGTATGTACCTTACCCATTATGGCCATATGTCCTGGGAACACAGAAGAACAAGAATAACTCAGAAGGATGGTTGATCAAAAGACAATAGTCACACACATATTCAATTAACAATGTTAACAAAACCCTAATCTTAAATTTAGCAGAGATTTAAGAATTATTCACATCTATGAAAATCATACTCTCTTTCTAGTTTCCAGATTGCATCTACTAATATCATACACTCTGCCTAGTAACATCAGAGCACTGTCCACACACGATCTCATGTCAAGTTTGCCTGTATGTATGTAAGCTAGTCAGTCGATTCCGACTATGACTACCAGATAGTCATAGTATCTATCTATATGACCCAGCTGGCTGGGTCATTGAAGATTAGGGTTTTCTCTATTTCCTTTGCTCTCTCTCTCTTTATTTTCTTTTATGTTACTATTTTTATTTTATTCTTTTGTTTCTCTGACTTCGGACCTCGACCGAAATAGTGCCATGAAAATCAAATTGTTGATTGTGGGCACTTAACCGGAATAATAATAATAGAGGGAGCAGATGCTATTCTGGCTGGGCTAGGAATTGTTCGGAAATAATTAAGGAGAGTAATCTTATGGTGTATGGGAGTGATATTGCCTAATTCAATCGGTCAAACAGGGGAAGTTACTCTACCATCAGGTAGATCCCCAGCCCTCGCCTCGTGTGCTTGAGTAGACATACAGCACGTAGAACAAAGTGCGTCATTCTAAACTTGACGTCATTTATATTTTTACGTCACAATTTCCAAGTTCTATCAGTTTGTGGCCACTGTCCACCCATCATTTTTCTAAAAAATGTTTGCAAGTCGCTGACTCGCATCCAGCGGTTTCAAGCTTCGAAGCCATGGTTGCTATGGTTTTTCTGCCTGGGTCAGGGCAAACAACTCGTAATTTTCACGAAGTGTTCTCCCTTCGTTTTTTCTGAAAATCGTCTACTTGTTTATAGTGGAGATGTCAAGTTTACGGAAGGAGAAATTACAGAACACAACAACATACAGTATTTACACGGCGCTGAATCTTAATAAAAATCAAATCAAAGTGCACACACATGTTAGCATTCATAACGCATTAAAAAAAAAATCTATTGCTCAAGAACACATACAATTCATATTACCATACAGACATTATAGCGGCCACCAGTTAGTGGGAGAGGTAGTGTACCCGTCTTTGTAGGCAACGTACATGTTCATTTCTTCATAAAAGACATGAGAAGGGAAAAAAAGCAAACATGTTGAGTTCAAATAATTATGGAAAAGTTTCATCAAACCAAGCGTACGCATCCAATGCAGTAAACGAACATCTCGCATGATACAAAACCTCTAAAGCAAGCACGCAGTTATGTTGCTAACCCTTAAAACAACAAGGAATAACTTGGGACTCTCGTGGAGTTGAATGAGTTAACGACCTGAATTAGCGTGGGAACATCGCCCGAGAGAGGTGAGGTTGTGTTGTTGGAGACAATTCCTGCTCGAAGCTTCACCGAGTTGTCCGCAAATCCCACACAGCTTGATGGGGGGCAAGGCCAAGAAAGGTTGAGGTACCTTAGACATTGTGAGGAACCTTTCGTTTCTTGACACAGACACACATACACACACACAGAGCTTGATGGAGAAAGGCCAAGAAAGGTTGAGGTACCTTAGACATTATGAAGAACCTTTTCTTTCTTGACACACACACACACACACACAGCTTGATGGGGGGAAAGGCCAAGAAAGGTTGAGGTACCTTAGACATTATGAAGAACCTTTTCTTTCTTGACACACACACACACACACAGCTTGATGGGGAGAAAGGCCAAGAAAGGTTGAGGTACCTTAGACATTATGAGAAACCTTGTCTTTCTTCACACACACACACACAGCTTGATGGGGGGAAAGGCCAAGAAAGGTTGAGGTACCTTAGACATTATGAGGAACCTTGTCTTTCTTCACACACACACACACACAGTGACACACACACAGTGACACACACACACACACAGCTTGATGGGGGGAAGGCCAAGAAAGGTTGAGGTACCTTAGACATTGTGAGGAACCTTTCGTTTCTCGACACGCACACACATCATCCAACAACAACTTGATGTCCCAATTACCAAGGAATTCCAAATAAAGACAGAGAACAGACAGACAGCACAAGAGAAGGGCAGAAGGAGAGAGGACACACACATAGAGAGACAGACAGAGGAATAAAGAGAGACAGGGAACTACATTCAATCCCAATCCTAATATTCAGGGTGCTGAAGAAAGATTTCAAAAGGGGTGGGGGAAAATGGCCTTTTTTCAGGAGTTTAAAGAATGCTCAATTGAATCAACATCAACCAAACATAATCAAAATTTTGCAAACTGCACAGACGCAGGGGCAGCAAATAACCTATGCATATAACTACATCATAATAGGACATTTGCCACGTGAGGATGACCTTGACGAGTTGAATTTAGAGAGCTGAATTAGAAAGGTCAGCGTAACTCGGGCAGAACGGGTGCAGGCAAATTAGTAGTCTAGTATAGAGAACGAACACTCGTGGCAAATGCCCTATCCATTTCGTTTCCACCACACATGAAACATTCAACTTCACACTGACACACCAAGAAATGTCGATTAAACATCACCACAAGAAAACGACACGCATAAACAGCTGAGTATTGAGTGAGTTTTTTTGGGGGGTTTATGGGGGTGGGGGTGTCGACATGTGTGTACCAAAAATTAAAAACGTCTGTACACTATGTACAGTGAGAAGCAGTGGGTACTGTAGTATGCTACACACATCAACAAAAGTTAGTCACCACCAGTTTCATTTCACTTTCTTTTCTATACTAGGGCACGTTTTAAACATTCAGGCGAAAAACAAAACAATGCAGGATAAAAAGTTTCCGATATTTTGACATTTATAGTCTTCCTCGGGGTTTATGGACTGAATGACCAGAGACACAGGTAGCATGTTCATGTACAGCAATAAAACAACAGAGATTAAAATTCTTTCTTTTTCTTCTGGGCATGTTTGAGTAATGTCTTTTTTCAGTTCTGTTGTATTTCTGTGTTTGATGTTGCACCTGACATGAATTTCTCTTTTGGAGATAATAAAGCATACTACAACTTGATGTTGAAGCGATGTTAACTTTTGTGGAAAGGAGAGTTCATCTTGGCACGAAAAAGATTCACAGATCATGAGTAGATGTAGTAGTAGTGTAGTTTTCACACGCTGTTGGGATGATCCCTGGAGTCTTTTAGCCAGGGTACGTCAACAAACAATATGCATTTCTATTTTCCTCTCTCGGGCATCCCGAGCAACGAAATAAAGAGACATCTTGCCTAATCATGGACTTTTTAACTTCTTCTTCTTCTTCGGTCGCTCAGACAGTTTCCTGCCAATTATGAGCGCAGATGCGTCATGCTGCCGTTATGCACCTAACTAAGAAATAGTTGGGCCCAGCAAGATCGACTTCGGCTGGAGGAGATCTTTTTGAAAGTGTTTCATGAAAAAAGGCAGGAGAATGGACCGGTTAGGCAGAAAGATAGCAGATGACAGTAAGCAAAGGGAAAAGGCAGAGTCAAAGAGAGTGACAGATGAGAGCAAGTTACAAGCACATAATTTCCAGAAGGTGGGGGAACTATTATACAAAAAGGCCCCCGGTATCCCCACAGGGGGGGGTGGGGGGGGTCACAGACAGACATTTCCACAAAATGTAACGCCCCTTCCACATGCCCTTTAGTACAGACAACAGAGCAAATTCAAGAGGTGGTCCTTAAGCTTTGTTGATGTTTGTAGAACGCACAGCCCGTGGCTGGAAGCATTGACAAACCTGAGAGAAGAAATGCGTTACTGTGGACAGCTGCAGCCCCCCACATACGCGGTCACATCAACACCCGTTGGTATTTACCGTAATTCACGGACTACAGAGACTCTGTGGAATTCGGGCTGCTCCCACTTGGAGAGTGCTTCACCGCCAGCGCAGCGTCACCCTTATTTCGGGGGGAGTGAGGGGGGGGGGGGGGGGTTGTTTTTCCTTTAACTGAAGTGAGACTTCTGTGAAATCTTTTAGAATCCAGGGAGAGATATTCAACCTGGGCCTGTATTCACATTGAAATAGTATGAGACTTATCATGATATCTTAGAATTCCTTCTGCTGAAGTGCTATTAAATCCTACTACTTCAGAAGGACTTCTAAGATATCATGATGATAAGTCTCATACTATCTCAATGTGAATACGTGCCCTGGTTATGAATCATGCAGTCTGACAGGAGGGAAAATGGCGAACATCACCCTGAGTGTGAAGATTCCCCCTGTGAGCGAACAACCAAAACACACATAATCAGTTATATTCCTCCAATAAGATTCTGATCAGGATGCATAATTGGCATCCTCAAATACCCCACCCCACCCCCAGACAAGAATTTGATGCATGATCATTATGTTCATTTAAATCATTAAACAAATGTGCAATTGATATTTTCAATAAAACCAAAACAAACATGGCACATTTTTAAAAAAATGCTGTACAAGATTTTGATGTTCAATTGTCATCTTCAGCTAAACCACAACATACACGTCGCATGCATTCATATTTTCCAAAGGATTTTGATGAGTGATCAATGATACATCTTCCATTAAAACCACACAATACAATTGTCACATTATGTTCGCATGAATGAATGAATGAATGAATGAAGCAACAAATGGACAACCCGTTGACAGCAGTTGTTTTGACCAAGCACAGCAGTTTTGTTGTTGTGATTCTACGAAGATTGTACATACTCCGAGCATGATCTGTAGCTGTAGACAGACACAGCCGGCCCCACATGAAAAGGACTGAAAGAGGAGCAATGCACCTGGAATCGTCAGGAAGGAAGGAAACAGTGCCTGAGAGAAAGGTACCGGTAAAACGAATTGTGAAACTTGTCAAACAACGCATCCCTGAAATGACAGTGTGTGTGTGTGTGTGTGTGTGTGTGTGTGTGTGTGTGTGTGTGTGTGTGTGTGTGTGTGTGTGCATGTGTGTGTGGTACGCATGCGTGTGTGTGTGTGTGTGTGTGTGAAGGAAGGTGAGAGAGAGAGAGAGTGTGTGTGTGTGTGTGTGTGCGTGTGCGTGTGCGTGTGCGTGTGCGTGCGCGCGCTCATGCTTGTGTGTGTGTGAGTATGCATGTGTGTTTGTGCGTGCGTGCGTGCATGCATGTGAGCATGTGTGTGTGGGAGTGGGGTTGGCGGCTCACACAACTCTATGCAGGCAGAATTGTTAAGATAGGGGGGGGGGGGGGGGGGGGGGGGGGGGTATCTACTACACTACCCGTGGAGAGGAAACAAGCAAGCAGGGAATGCCGACTCATCCACGAGTAAACCGCGAGTGTGAGACGAGGGTTAGGGCGATAGGGAGGGGGTGTCATAAGGGGAGGGCAGGGGTGATCTGGAGGGGTCATACGATGGTCCCCGGCCAGGACACGACAGTCAGCATGACAGCGCCGTCCACTTTCTTCAGAATGTCCACTGCAGTGCTGTTGGTCACCTTCTCCAGGCCGTGCTCGTTGACACTGACCACTATGTCTCCACACCTGCCACCAAACACATATCATGGGTGATGCATTGACACTGACCACTATGTCTCCACACCTGCCACAAAACACATATCATGGTCAGCATGACAGCGCCGTCCACTTTCTTCAGAATGTCCACTGCAGTGCTGTTGGTCACCTTCTCCAGGCCGTGCTCGTTGACACTGACCACTATGTCTCCACACCTGCCACAAACACATATCATGGTCAGCATGACAGCGCCGTCCACTTTCTTCAGAATGTCCACTGCAGTGCTGTTGGTCACCTTCTCCAGGCCGTGCTCGTTGACACTGACCACTATGTCTCCACACCTGCCACCAAACACATATCATGGGTGATGCATTGACACTGACCACTATGTCTCCACACCTGCCACAAAACACATATCATGGTCAGCATGACAGCGCCGTCCACTTTCTTCAGAATGTCCACTGCAGTGCTGTTGGTCACCTTCTCCAGGCCGTGCTCGTTGACACTGACCACTATGTCTCCACACCTGCCACAAACACATATCATGGTCAGCATGACAGCGCCGTCCACTTTCTTCAGAATGTCCACTGCAGTGCTGTTGGTCACCTTCTCCAGGCCGTGCTCGTTGACACTGACCACTATGTCTCCACACCTGCCACAAACACATATCATGGTCAGCATGACAGCGCCGTCCACTTTCTTCAGAATGTCCACTGCAGTGCTGTTGGTCACCTTCTCCAGGCCGTGCTCGTTGACACTGACCACTATGTCTCCACACCTGCCACAAACACATATCATGGTCAGCATGACAGCGCCGTCCACTTTCTTCAGAATGTCCACTGCAGTGCTGTTGGTCACCTTCTCCAGGCCGTGCTCGTTGACACTGACCACTATGTCTCCACACCTGCCACAAACACATATCATGGTCAGCATGACAGCGCCGTCCACTTTCTTCAGAATGTCCACTGCAGTGCTGTTGGTCACCTTCTCCAGGCCGTGCTCGTTGACACTGACCACTATGTCTCCACACCTGCCACAAACACATATCATGGTCAGCATGACAGCGCCGTCCACTTTCTTCAGAATGTCCACTGCAGTGCTGTTGGTCACCTTCTCCAGGCCGTGCTCGTTGACACTGACCACTATGTCTCCACACCTGCCACAAACACATATCATGGTCAGCATGACAGCGCCGTCCACTTTCTTCAGAATGTCCACTGCAGTGCTGTTGGTCACCTTCTCCAGGCCGTGCTCGTTGACACTGACCACTATGTCTCCACACCTGCCACAAACACATATCATGGTCAGCATGACAGCGCCGTCCACTTTCTTCAGAATGTCCACTGCAGTGCTGTTGGTCACCTTCTCCAGGCCGTGCTCGTTGACACTGACCACTATGTCTCCACACCTGCCACAAACACATATGTACGCATGTACATGGATGCAACGGGAGAAAATCGAGAAACAGGCAAGGCAGGGGTCCAGGGGCCGCCCAGGGCCCTGGCAGGGTATTTTTCATCTCATTTCGATGAAATTCGCAGGAATATCGAAGGACCCTATTCTAATGCTAGATTGCTAATATTAAACCGATTGGCCAAAATATTGGCAAAACTTTAATCTTCAATAACTTGAAAACAGCTGCACGGAATACCTTCATTTTTTCAGCGTTTACTAAACAGTAACATTGCAATACTTTCGTTAGAAATTCGAACCAGAAGTGGGGAAGAAAATTGCCAAATATGGCAACATTTTAATATTGAATAACTTGCAAATCATTGTTTTGCTCTCGAAGGCAAACATAAGCCTTCTAGTTATTACTATTACTATTGTGACGACTCACTTCAGCCGGCCATCCTTGGAGGCGGGCGTGTCGGGCACAATGGACTTGACGAAGATGGGCAGGTTGCCGTGGCTACAGTCCCAGCCCCCGGCCACCGAGAACCCCAGACTGCCGCTGGCACCACGCAGCAAAGTGATGGTCTTGAACGAGTGACACACCCTGCGGGAGGAGGCACCGGTCATTCAGTAGGTTAGGTTAGGTACATTATAGCAGCAAGGTGATGGTCTTGAACGAGTGACACACCCTGCGGAAGGAGGTACCGGTCATTCAGTAGGTTAGGTACATTATAGCAGCAAGGTGATGGTCTTGAACGAGTGACACACCCTGCGGAAGGAGGCACCGGTCATTCAGTAGGTTAGGAACATTATAGCAGCAAGGTGATGGTCTTGAACGAGTGACACACCCTGCGGGAGGAGGCACCAGTCATTCAGTAGGTTAGGTACATTATAGCAGCAAGGTGATGGTCTTGAACGAGTGACACACCCTGCGGGAGGAGGCACCGGTCATTCAGTAGGTTAGGTACATTATAGCAGCAAGGTGATGGTCTTGAACGAGTGACACACCCTGCGGGAGGAGGCACCGGTCATTCAGGTTAGGTTAGGTACATAATAGCAGCAAGGTGATGGTCTTGAACAAGTGACACACCCTGCGGGAGGAGGCACCGGTCATTCAGTAGGTTAGGTTAGGTACATTATAGCAGACCTGTTTACCCTGAAATCGGGCTTCGTGTATTCAAAATCCAAAATAAGAGTATTTTTCACAAAATAGGAGTACTCCAACAGGAAAGTTTGAAAAAAGGACTGCAAACATTGCATACATTTGCTTAACAACTATAGAAATACTGTGTCAAAAGCATCATCCATATAAATTTATAATAATAACGACACACACACACACCGAATCAGGCAATGTACAGAAATGATAGCCAGATTTTTGTCACCAGATTTTTTCCCCACGTACCATATTAACCATATTTCTGTCAAATATGTGTACAAAATAAGGCAAAATCATAGGGGTAAACAGGTCTGTTATAGTCACAGAGGCGTCTCTGTGAAATTCGGGTTGCTCCCACCTGGAGAGCGCGTCGCAGCCAGAGGCGCTCCACCCACTTTTTTCTTTTTTTTTTGCATGCGATTTTTGTGTGACTGATGAGGAAGGAAGGGAGGGGGGTCAATTTGGACCAAATGACAACTTTTTCGTTGCCACTGGGTTTAACGTGTGGTAAGTGCATGAGCAAATGGGACCTTGGTTTATCGTCTCATCCGAAAGACTCCACGTTCAGACCGCAAGGTAATAATAATAATAATAATAATAATTTTATTTCCTACAGCGCTAATATTCCACACTAGAAGAATGCTCTGTGCGCTTTACAAACTGAAATATGAATAAAACATCAGACATGAAGTAAAAAAAAAAGATTTCTGCAGAAGTCGGAGTGTGGCTGCCCACGTGGCGGGGTAATCAAAAATGGTCACACACATAATGTTCTCATCTCTAGCTGGTGCATTTGTACCGTAGTGTTCAAGTGCTTCTGCTGTTCGGAAGATCCCTGGAGTCTTTTAGCCAGGGTACGACAACAACATGAAGTAAAATCAGAAAATAAACAAATAACAAACATTTGGTAGGGACATACAAAAAAGATAACATCATCCACATACTAACGACAAAACATTTGTGAGATAACAACAGATTGAAACTTGCTTACTAAAACATAACAGGCATATAGCATACGCTTCATGATGGTCTATGTGAATAACATGTGCTTTTATGCATGTTTTTTATGTTTTAGTTTATCATATAATGTCCCGCCAGTTTTACATTTAAGTGCACGCTGAAAAAAGATTTTCTTCATTGAAGACAATTAACACATTTGATTGATTTGATTTGATTGATTGATAGCACACATAAAAACCCAAAACAATATGATCCACGAACTTAAGATAAGACGACACATTCAGAAGACAACACATTAAAACTAGCTCATTAACTCACTCAGGACTGGCTGAATTATTTCCCCTTGTTCTGTGGGGACTGGGCATTTGACTAGGTTCGGAAAACAATCACCAAAACCAAGTTACGAAGAGTTAGGCATCGTTATTTTCAGACTGCAACACCATGCACTAAATGATCGCAAAATATCAGATTCCAAATTTTTGTTGTTTGTCTCCTATTAACGAAAACAGCTAACAAATAGAAAGGAAAATTTCACATACCGATTTTTTAACCCCCCCCTACAGCTAAACATGAATGTAAAGTCTGCAATCATTGGTTGATTTCAAGTGAGGCAAGGTCAAAGCAAACTGAAAGTAGGCTATGACATCGCGCTTGAAAGCTGGTTACAAGCCAGAAATAAAAACCTCTTAAAAACGCTTATGAGCCGGCTCAGGCTCATTCGTCCTAAACGGTTGTGCAAGCCATGAGCCGGATCCGGCTCATTCGTCCCGAGTGAGTTAATCGTCATTAACATATAGCGTGCACATCATGGAAATATTAGATAACATTTAGTACTCCACTTCACCACCAGCATCACAACCATACACCATACACCATTTGTGACCCAGCACCACGAAAGGGACATCAAGTGTCCAAAATGACAATTCTGAAAAAATGGTACAGTTAAGAAACTTCAGAGCATTCTCTTTCAAATGATATAAGAACCATTCTTGTAACTTTTTTTTCCGCTTTAGAGTTATGAGCATTTAAAGTTGGTAGGGTGACTGTCAGCCATTTTGAGAAATCAGTCTAAAGTTTAGCCTAGCTGAAGAAAATGCATCAATCTACTCATATTAAAGCACTTTTTGGAGTATTTAGAGACAATAAGAAAGGTTGTCCTTTATAAATATGAAAGATGAGATGCTAGAATGAAAATACACATAATTCAAAATTGATCAAAAATGACATTTTTGACTTTGCAAGCCTGTTGTGAGAAACTAACCCAGCGACTTAATGTCCCTTCCGTGGTGCTGGGTCACATTTATGTTAACACTGGTCCCATCTCAAATTGGTAAACTGTCATCCAATGGGAAGCATCCGTGGCCGATTCGATAAATCTGCCGTCCTTTAATCTAAAAGACCTGGTTTGAATCTTGTTTGGTTCTGTCATGTCCTCGGCAAAGACTCTCTGCTCCTCCCTTCTTCAATCAGCCCAGTGTGTAAATGGGTACCTGACTTTGATTTGGGAAGGTGAAGGTGGTGGAAAAACAGGGTTGTTGTTGTTCCAGTTAAAATTAGTCAAATACGCCTACAAATCGTAGGGTAGACAGGTCTGGAAAGGGCCAGTAAGTCAGAAAGATAGTAGATGACAGTAAGCAAAGGAAAAGGTTAAGAGTCAAAGAGAGTGGAGCAGCTCTCTCATATCTTCTGTCGCACTCAGTACCGACAAGCCAGCTTCCTCCCACGCACCATCCGGGACTGGAACGAGCTGCCCCAGGAAGCTGTGCAGGCCAAGACCATCCACACCTTTGTGTCGATGGTCTCCAAATAATTATCCAGCAACACACCCCCCCCCCCCAATTCCCTCCACCTCCTCCCCCTGTATAAAGGCGCTCTTCTGCATATCCCCAATTTCTACAGAATAGTCAAGTTTGACTTAAAGAAAGGAAGGAAGAGTGGCAGATTAAAGAAAGTTACAAGCACAGAACTTCCAGAAGGTGGGGGAACTATTTTTACGAAAGACCCCCCCCCCCCTCATGGGGGAGACTGGTCACTCACTTTGGCATCTGGAGCCAGTACATCCATGAAGGGGAGAAGTTTCCGCTGCTGTCCAGCGTCTCCGCCCCCTCCACGATCCTGAGCGTCAGGTTACGCACGTGGGAGTGAGCCTTGATCTGCTGAACGGCCTCTGCGTGGGTCAGACCCAACAGGTTGGCACTGTTGATGGAGAGGAGGACGTCTCCTTTCTGCAACACATTTATCATTATTGTTATCATCATCATCATCATCATTATCATGATTGTCACATGGTAGTGGGCCTTGATCTACTGAATGGCCTCTGCGTGGGTCAGACCCAACAGGTTGGCACTGTTGATGGACAGGAGGACGTCTCCTTTCTGCAACACATTCATCATCATCATCATCATCATCATCATCATCATCATCATCATGGGAGTGGGCCATCATCATAATCATCATCGTCAGACCCAACAGGTTGGCACTGTTGATGGAGAGGAAGACGTCTCCTTTCTGCAACACATTATCATCATTGTTATCATCATCATCATCATCATCATCATCATCGTGGGAGTCTTGATCATCATCGGCCCATCATCATCAGACCCAACAGGTTGGCACTGTTGATGGACAGGAGGACGTCTCCTTTCTGCAACACATTATCATCTTTATCATCATATCATCATCATCATCATCATCGTCAGACCCAACAGGTTGGCACTGTTAATGGACAGGACGTCTCCTTTCTGCAACACATTCATCACCTTTATCATCATCGTCATCATCATCGTCAGACCCAACAGGTTGGCACTGTTGATGGACAGGAGGACGTCTCCTTTCAGCAACACATTATCATCTTCATCATCATCATCATCATCATCATCATCATCATCATCATCGTCAGACCCAACAGGTTGGCACTGTTAATGGACAGGACGTCTCCTTTCTGCAACACATTCATCACCTTTATCATCATCGTCATCATCATCGTCAGACTGCAACACATTATCATCATCGCCATCGTCATCATCATTGTCACGTGGGAGTGGGCCTTGATCTGCTGAACAGCCTCTGCGTGGGTCAGACCCAACAGGTTGGTACTGCAGCGAACAGAAGGATGTCTCCTTTCTGCAACAGTGTCATGATTAAGCTATATAAAATAAAATTAAAATAAAAAATAAATTAATTAATCAAAGTTTACTTTGTTGTCATTATGGTAATTATCGTGCACAGACCTTGATCTGTCGACACCTGCTGATGCAGCACCCCTGGGAGATGTTGGTGACGTAGACGGGCATGTCCCCCCTCTGTCCCTTCACCCCTCCAGCCACACTGATGCCCAGAGTCTCGGACGAGTCCTGACAACGCACCAGACAACAGGAACTCAACAGTAAGAAACAGAGCGGAGGGGGGGTGGAGGGGTTCTTGCGGAGATGATTGGATTTAAAGATCCATGGGTGCAATTACACAAAATGAAAAAAACCGAAAGGCCGGGGTCCAGGGGTAATGCCCCCCTGCAGCTGAAGAAAAAATTGATTTATTAAGGTATTTTAGTTTGCTTTTTCCCACAATTTATACAAATGCTTATTTTAACTCACTCGGGGCGAATGAGCCGGATCCGGCTCATGGCTCGCACAACCGTTTAGGACGAATGGCCCGGATCCTGCTCATAAGTTTTCAAGAGGTTTTGATTTCTGGCGTGTAACCAGCTTTCCGGTGCGAAGTCATAACCTATTTTCAGTTTGCTTTGACCTTGCCTCTCTTGAAATCAACCAATCATTGCAGACTTTACATTCAGCTTTGGTTGTAGAGGGGGGTCAAAGATCGGAATGTGAAATTTTCCTTCTTTCTATGTGTTAGCTGTTTTCATCAATAGGAGACAAACGACGAAGGCAAGGAATCTGATATTTTACGATCGTTTAGTGCATGGTGTTGCTAATCTTTTCTGAAAATATTGATGCATAACTCTTCATAACTTGGTTTTGGTGATTATTTTACGAACCTAGTCAAATGCCCAGTCCCCACAGAACAAGGGGAAATAATTTGGCCAGTCCCGAGTGAGTTAAAGTATATACAGTAGACACACAAAGATCTTGTTTGACAAATAAAATAAAAAAAGGAACTTCTTTTTCTGGTAAAATTCAAAAACAGAAAAAGGAACAGGAAAAGTTGCTCCCATGAAGATCCATTGGCTAACTGTTCCATACACCTAACATGGCCGCGATCAAAGAAGTGGCCTCCATACCTCTCATTACCCTGGTACTTTTACCTTCACCCTTTATTTATCCCTGTATTTCTTCTTCTTCTTCTTCGGTATTCTCAGGCACGTATGTACGTAAGGTATGTATGTGTCCAGTCTTCACTGGTCTTCCCACTCCGTACAGCCGACACATTCCGATTCCGGGGGAGCTCAAAGGAGAAAAATTATTGGGAAGATTTTTTTTTTAAAGGCAGGAGAATGGGCCAATAAGTCAGAAAGATAGTAGATGATAGAAAGCAAAGGGAAAAGGCAGAGTCAAAGAGAGTGGCAAATTAGAGGAAGTTACAAGCACAGAACTTCCAGAAGGTGGGGGAACTATTTTTACGAAAGACCCCCCCCCCCCAGGTATCCCCATGGGGAGATCCCTGTATTTCATAAGGTATGTATGTTAGTCAGTCGTTTCTGACCATGACTGCCAAAAGAGAGGACAGATGCTATTCGGGGGGGTGGGAGGGGGGAGAGAGAGAGAAAAATAGAGATTTTACGCCTTCTGAGTCACCAGACTATTTGGGGCATTTAGAATTATACAGATCCATTAGGGTGGGAGGGGGGGGGGGGGGCTAGAATAGTTTATAGTGGAGATGCCTTGCCTAGGGTTCATCCCCACTCTCTCGGCCAAAGGGATTTGAGGACACAGCTGGCGTTAGGGAAGGTCCCCAAAGGCCAACCCATCCCTTTGGCTGCAGCACCAGAGCCGGTGCAAAGGCCCCCTCGTTCGAGAGTCATAGTCTTCCACAAGAGACTAAACTGTACCATGACTCTCCAATACTGTAGAAAATCGTCTATTGTACAGCTCTCATGTTACTGTTGGCCCCTACTACTGCAGGCTAATGTCAAATGTCATAATCTCCCCATGGGGATACTGGGGGGTCTTTTGTATAAATAGTTCCCCCACCTTCTGGAAGTTCTGTGCTTGTAACTTCCTCTAATCTGCCACTCTCTTTGACTCTGCCTTTTCCCTTTGCTTACTGTCATCTACTATCTTTCTGCCTTTCCGGTCCATTCTCCTGCCTTTTTTCAACAAAACACTTTCAAAACGATTTCCTCCAGCCGAAGTCGGACATGCTGGGCCTAATTATTTCTTACTTTAACGGCAGCATGACGCATCTGCACTCATAATTGACAGGAAACTGTCTGAGCGATCGAAGAAGAAGAAGAAGAAGAAGAAATATAGAAGACGGGGTTGTTAACTATTTTGAGTAACTCATGTCTGGTTTTCCCGTGCACCATTACAATTGTTTCCTATGAAAGTACTCGTAATGCGTGAGAGTAAGCTGCCGGTAGTGTTGGCTGACAGTTCACTATGCGCTTGCATGTAAAGTAGCCTTTGTGTAAGAATGTCTTTTTTTCTCTGTGTGTGTGTGCTGTGCGTGTGTTTTTGTGTGTGTGTGCGTGTGCAAGTGCGCATGCGCACGCGTGAAGAATCGGATTTGTATTTAATATATATGTTTCTGGTTGCTTTGTGTTTCTGAATCTGGCTACGCTGCTCTGTCCCACTGGACACTTATACAGCACTGTGCGTTGCGACAGAAAGAAAAATAAACCAAACTAAAAATCAACACAAAAACAAAAGAACAAAAAATAGAAGTCTCCCTAGCGTTTCATGTCTCAGGTCAGGCCAATCCGGCTACCGTAGCGGCCAATCCGGCTACCATTTACTACTATTGTTATCGCTGTTGTCTAAAGTTAACTTTGTAAGCGCTCTGAGCTCTTTGGAGAAAGAGCGCAACAAATATCCGCTATTATTATTAAATATGATAATAAGGTACAGCAGTCCTATAATTTCATCCGCTTCATCGGCGTTACCTTGTTGAGGGTGACGGTGCGCTCCTTGCACACGTTGGTGAGGGGACACAGCGGGGGGTCACAGTCCAGGGTCACGGTGCCCTTCTGACACAGCTCCACCGACGTGGACCGGATGAGGTCCGGGGTCTGGGGCCGGCTGGTCCGCGACACCACAAACTGCACCTTGTCCCCGCACGTCTGGACAGACACAACGGAAAAAATGTCATATTGCATGGGAAAAAAACCACATCATTTTGGGACAGACCTGAGGGGGGAAGAAGCAAAACAAAAAGCTCAACATTTGTCAACATTTCAATTGATTAACCCTTTCGCCGCCAGCCATTTTTTCAGCCCAAAACATACCATTAAACTTACCTGGGTAGAGAAAAAAAAATATCTGCAATATTGGGAATTCTTCTGTGACATGTATAACATTAGGCCTATCCTTACCTCCCAAAATTAAGAAAATAGGGTCTTTGGATAACAGGTCCTGATTTGATGCCTTTTAGTGACATGGGTGTTAAACCATTGTGGTGATAAAATGCGACACTGGCGGTGAAAGGGTTAATCTTTGTCAAGACTTCCAGAATCAATCACACTCCCATTACTAATGTTATACAAACCAAATCACACCAACAGTGAACAAACAGCAGGAAAACAAACAACCGAATTCACATTTTTCTCTCATATCAAATTATTCTTATATTCTAAGTAATATTATTAATTTGTTCATGAAGCACGTGGTAGAGAGAAGAAGAGATGGAGAGGAAAGGGAAGAGAGAGAGAGAGAGGGGGGAACTTAAAGAATTAAAAAAAAGGAGACAGAAGGGGAGGGGGGAGGGGGGGAGAGGGGGGGAGGGGAGAGTGAGAGAGAGAGAGAGAGAGAGAGGAAAAGAAGAGGGAGATAAAGGGAGGGAAGTAGATTGATAAATAGATGGTTTATCGTCTCATCCGAAAGACTCCACGTTCAGACCGTAAGGCCTGGCGCAAAGTGAGAGGAAAGATCCCCTGTACACCCAGGTTCTTCTTCTTCTTCTGTGGTGGTTCGAACTCGGGTTTACTTGACACGAGGCAAACGCGCTACCACTGTGTCGCTCTACACTGACCTGTATGATGTGCGCTGTCTGCTCCACGGAGCTGTACTTGACATTGGTGGCGTTGATCTCCAGCACTCTGTCGTCTGGCTTCAGCCGACCGTCACACGCCGCCAGGGAGCCGGGAAGCTGACACACACAGACAGACATAATATCTGCAGATTTACACACAGAGGCCAATCAGTCCTGACTGTGTTATTCATACAGTGGAACCTCCCTTATAAGACCTTCAAAAATCATCCCAAATGAGGTCTTATAAGGGAGGGGTCTTATAAGGGAGGTAATTTTAATACTTACAAAGAAGAGCAATGTCACAGAGAAGTAGGTCTTATGTGGGAGTCTTATAATGGGAGGTCTTATAAGGGAGGTTCTACTGTACCACACATTCCTGATCATCCAAAACTTTTAATTTAGACCATGCTCTAACCTACCATATTTTTCGCTCTATAAGGCGACACTTTTTTTTTCAAAGACTGAGACCCCTGCACCTTATAATATGACTACTAATATAGTAAGAAAATATACTAACAAAATCTGAAATTTGTATAAAAATGGGGGGGGGGGGGGGGGGCCTATATTCCTTACTCTATACTTAGATACAATTGTGGTGGTACCATAGCCGATGAGGTTTAACCGAGGCGTGGTTACTGCTACACATATCTGTATTATTAAAAAATCGGGACTTTACTGGTTTAGCACTGCCTCCGGGCATTGCCTCCAGTATTGTTCCCACCATCTTTGTATTTACAAATGCCCCACATGGCCGAAAGGCCGAAGAGGGCGTAAAACCCTATTTTCACGCTTATAGTCCAAATAATACGGCAACCCTTTGCACACCAAATTTGAGAAACGCCCAATTTTGCCTAGGAGAGAGAAAATGAGGCAACACAAAATTTGCACACACAAAAATCAAATGAGGCAATCAAGGCATGTAAGGCTGGGTTTTTAAATTTCCTCTTCAACTCCATTTTTGGCATTTTTAATTGGTCATCGTTCGAGAGTTACATGTAACTCAGCTTTAAGCCATCATTGGCTAAATTCCAAGACAGCTTTAACCCTTTCACCGCCAAAGTCGCATTTCAGCACCACAGTGATTTAACACCTATGTCACTAAAAGGCATCAAATTGGGGTCTATTATCCAAAGACCCTATTGTCTTAGTTTTGGGAAGTAAGGATAGACCTTATTTTATATATGTCACAGAAGAATCCCCAATACTGCAGATGGATTTTGTTCTCTACCCAGGTAAATGTAATGGAAATATTTGGCTGAAATATGGCTGGCATTGAAAGGGTTAAAATGTATCACTGGATCATATGGAACAATCCACCCATCACTAACTTTCAAAAAACGCTTTTCTACATCCGACTCCATTTTCTAAATACAAAAAACAAACAACTACACGACAAGTGCAAAGTGACGTTATTTTATTCACAAGAGACAAAACAAAACTACTGGATATTTCGGCGAATGCGCCTTTATCAACACAGACAAACAATTAAACAGCAAACAGCAAATATAAAATAACGTCACTTTGCACTTGTCGTGTAGGTGTTTGTTGTTTGTATGTTCCAGTGACGCTGCAGTCTGTTTCAGGTGGGGTTTTTGTGTGTTTTGGGTTTTTTTTTTCCATTTTTTAAATTTTCAATAAAGCTTTTCTACATCTACATTTTTATAAGCTCAATGTTCACCAATTATGTTTTGATTCCCGTCTTTGTGTCATGGTGCTTTAGCTCATATAGCAGCATGGACGAAGACATTCGCCTGAGACATCACTCTACACTCCCACCAAATGCAAAGACATTCACTGCCAAGTACCCTGCCATGCGTTTGTTTATTTTTAGAGCTTATGTGACTGTTCCTTCTGTTAAAGCAACACATGCATGCTAAAAAAAAAAAAAGTTACTCCCCTCTTGTCGGTTGAGATGCGACCAAGGACAACCATGAACGTCAAATTATACATGGAGCTATCAATCAAATCAATCAATCAAATAATTTAGTATGTCCTCAAGTACAGGATATTTTTCGTGCAGCACGTCACACACATATAAAAGAAACAACACAAATTGATAACGACAAAATAAACGCACGCATTAAAAGAATTTTGCAAACACTCCCATGCCAAATCCCTTATATTTAATATCTCGAGTTATGTCCATCCCCCCCTTACAGTTCTAACACTTATTGCCTCACTACGGATCTGAACACAACTTTATTTATCACCCGCCTACCCCCCTTCACTCACAACGTTATACGCAGTGAAGCTAGAAAACCTAATGACCCTAGCACCTTCTCTGAAACTTTGTTTCCACATTTGTTGTTGTTGTTGTTGTTGTTTCGTGTTGTTGAAAACAAATTCTGTAATATATGAAGCGCAACGCTCAACGGCATAGGAAAGGATAGATTCTGTGACGAATACTACCAACCAAGACGGGCATTTCTGAATGCAATTCAAGGCTTCTGATCTTTTACCCTCTTAAGGGGTAACGCTCACCCCCTGTTTAGAATTCTAACGGGTATCTTCACCCCCAGTTGCAAATTTTAAGGGGTAAAGACGAAAACACGGGAGAAGCTCCCTCCCCTCCTACCCCACCCCATGCACAATGAGCTTTCAACAATTTGGGCTTTCTGCGCGATCCAGTAGAGTTTTAGATCTAGCCTAGACAGCTTGTGGCAAAAAGGCCTAGATGACTGAAATACAAAGAACGTAATTAACTTAGTGATAAGTAACGGTTGTGTTCACGCACGCGTCATCATTTTAATGCGTCATCTCACCCCCTAAATGAGATTTTAAAGAGTAAATCTCATGCACAGTTTCAGATTCTAGGGGGGTGATTTGAGAGCTCTAGTGCGTAAATATGCACAATCTGTACGTTTTCAGAAGCCCTGCGATATATAAAGAAACCAACACGCTCTGGACTCACCAGTGTGAGGATATAGACCCCTGATCCATTTCTGCACACAAACACCACAATAAAACAGAAGTCATTAAAAAGCTTTTGAAAAACAAACAAACAAATCCACAATTTGTAAAACTAACGCAATCTCATTTCATAAACAGAGAGAGAGAGAGAGAGAGAGAGAGAGAGAGAGAGAGAGAGAGAGAGAGAGAGAGAGAGAGAGAGAGAGAGACAGAGAGAGAGACACACAAAGAGAGAGAGATCATTGTAAGATGATGCAAACTTTTCTAAGTTCCGTAATTCGCGGACTAAAAGCTGCAACTTTTTTTTTTAACACCCCCCCCTGCGGCTAGTACAGTGCCGCGGCCTAAACGTTACCAAAAGTGAAAGTAAACTCAACTCAGTGGCATCCTTGATTCTGACCTTTGATCTGTGGCCTTGTTCATGGTTGATGACAAAAAAATCACCTTGATTTCGGTATATTTTTTCACAAAATGACGATCTGTTTCGCTTTCGTTTTGGCAGTCAACACACCCGCGATCAACTCTAGACTCAACCGGAAGCGGACATCGTGCATCGCCACACTTCCGCGGCTTATGCTTCGACGCGGATTGTGTGTGACTTTTTTCTTTTCTTTTTTTAAAGTAGGGGGTGCAGCTTATATTACGAAGCGGCTTGTAGTCCGTGAATTACGGTAAATGTATTTAAGATATATTCAAAGAAATTTAGTATCCTTTTCTATTCAGTTACATTCAGGCCTGCAAAATTTCAGGAAATGAAACCAAACAAGCACATAAACTAGAAAAAAAGAATAATAATGATAATTAATAAT
Source organism: Phymorhynchus buccinoides (assembly GCA_017654935.2). Lineage (NCBI taxonomy): Eukaryota > Metazoa > Mollusca > Gastropoda > Neogastropoda > Raphitomidae > Phymorhynchus > Phymorhynchus buccinoides. The sequence continues at coordinate 44,035,587 of CM065697.1, forward strand.
GCTTATATAGCGCATAATCTTGCTAAGCAACTCAATGCGCTTTTCACTCACCATTCGAACAGACATTTCTAACAGACTGGTTCACGTATCCTCACCATACATCTCTATGAAAATGAATACATTAGAGAATGCATTGCATATAATCATAACACAACACACTAACACCCACCTCCCTTTCACCCCCCCCCACCCCCCCCCCCCCCCCCCCAACTGACTCAAGAACCTGTAACAGTGATTCAAAAATACTAACCCAGTATAGCCAAACTAATATAAGAAAAAAATGCTTTTTCTAACAGAGTAACAAAGTTTTAGAACACTCTTCCTGCACAAAATCTAACACAATTCAAAAACCTCCTTGATAATTACAGTAACATCTCAAAACTGCAATATGAGCATGACTAAAAGGCAGATTGGCCAAAAACAAAATATAAAAACTGTGCAAAAGTTCAAACAAAAATGAAAGGACAGTGAAGAGGCCGCGAGGCCTAACGTCCTAACCTGACCTGACCTGACCTTTATAAAAAAACATTTTTTAAACTGTCCAAGCTTACCTTTTGCCCACCAGCTTGATCCCCAGTTGTCGACTCTTGTGCTTCATCAAGGAGATTTTGAGAATTTCTGCACACAAAGACGCGACTGCTCAGTGCTCACCTATGAGGTGTAGAGTGGCACAGTGGCAGACCTGCTTACCCCCTACACAAGTCTCGAGTAGTCTGGATAGATAAAATTGTATTTTATTCATTAAACCATCAAACAATGTTCACTGAAAATGAATAGTAATCAAGAATTAAAGAGCGTTATTTTCAGGTTTGAAGAGTAGTAGAGGTCCAAATTGAGTAGAATACTACTCGAAAAGAGTAGAGTAAACAGGTCTGCAGTGGTAGTGAGTTCGCCTGGGTACAGGGGATTTTTCCTCTCCCTTTGCACTGGGCCTTACGGTCTGAATGTGGAGTCTTTCGGATGAGATGATAAACCGAGGTCCCGTGTGCCCATGCACTTAGCGTACGCTAAACCCAGTGGCAACAAAAAAGTTGTCATTTGGTTAATATTTATCCCCCAGCCCCTCCCCTTTCCTTCCTCATCAGTCACAAAAAATTTGCATACAAAAAATTTGCATGCAAAATTTTTTTTATTTTTTAAATGGGGTGGCTCTGAATTTCACAGACGCCTCTGCGACTATAAAGTACCTCATACCTAATAAATCAAGGTGAATGAAACGCAAACCATTTTATTTACAAACATCCTGATCCTTTGAAAAAAAGTATTTTTTTAGCTCTCTCTACGCGAGAGTGCCTTGCACAACTGTTCAACACTAGAGTACACTATAGCGTACATCATGCTTAAACATTCACAGTTCACAACTCAGCGAACCCATGCAAACCAAACTGGTATGAAAGTATTCATCTACTGTCCCTTAGCAGTTTCAACCCAATGAAATCTCTCTCATGTTCTTTTTCAGCGAACCCATGCAAACCAAACTGGTATGAAAGTATTCCTCTACTGTCCCTTAGCAGTTTCAAACCAATGAAATCTCTCTCATGTTCTTTTTCAGTGAACCCATGCAAACCAAACTGGTATGAAAGTATTCATCTACTGTCCCCTATTAGTAGTTCCTCTACTGTCCCCTATTAGTAGTTTCAAACCAATGAAATCTCTCTCATGTTCTTTTTCAGCGAACCCATGCAAACCAAACTGGTATGAAAGTATTCATCTACTGTCCCCTATTAGTAGTTCCTCTACTGTCCCCTATTAGTAGTTTCAAACCAATGAAATCTCTCTCATGTTCTTTTTCAGCGAACCCATGCAAACCAAACTGGTATGAAAGTATTCATCTACTGTCCCCTATTAGTAGTTTCAAACCAATGAAATCTCTCTCATGTTCTTTTTCAGCGAACCCATGCAAACCAAACTGGTATGAAAGTATTCATCTACTGTCCCCTATTAGTAGTTCCTCTACTGTCCCCTATTAGTAGTTTCAAACCAATGAAATCTCTCTCATGTTCTTTTTCAGTGAACCCATGCAAACCAAACTGGTATGAAAGTATTCCTCTACTGTCCCTTAGCAGTTTCAACCCAATGAAATCTCTCTCATGTTCTTTTGTCAAGGGGTCAGCTCAAACTATACAAGTCATGGTCAGTCAACAGAGTGGCGGATTCTGTCTTTTCCCCCTCTTTCTACGCCTCTTTTTCTTCTCTCTCTCTCTTCTCGTTCATTGCTGGTCCCAGTCTCTCTCTCTCTCTCCCTCTCTGTCTCACCTTCTTTCTCAATGGGTCTACTGGCCTCAGCCCTCTCTCTATAGATGGTCAGTCGACAGACAGGCAGATCCTCTCTCACCCTCTCTCTGTCTCTATACAGTCTCTCTCTCTCTCTCTCTCTCTCCGTGTCTCTATGCACAGTCTCTCTCTGTCTCTCTCTCTCTCTCTCTCTCACCTTCTTTCTCAATGGGTCTACTGGCCTCAGCCCTCTCTCTATAGACGGTCAGTCGGCAGACAGGCAGGCAGTTGGTCAGGGCCTGGTAGGCGTGGTAGTGAGAGGCCTGGGTCAGGTCATCTCCGTTCACCTGAATACACACACACACACACGCACACAGCAGACACACACACACAGCAGACATACATACACAAATACACACACACACGCATGCACACACGCACACATGCATGCACACACAGACACAAGCACAGACACACACACAGACACACAAGCACGCACACACACATGCATGCACACACAGACACACACACAAGCACGCACACACACATGCATGCATGCACATACACACACACACACACACACACAGATGTCCAGGAACAAGCGAGGTATAACTTAAACTCACACATCCGCCTGAAAAACCTTTCTCTTACATAGCTTACATAATACAGAGTATACTACTCTTGCTATTACACAGTATTCAAACTGCTGGTCACATACAATGTTAATCCTCATGCACAGATGTATCTCGGACACTCTTCTTCTGCGTTCCCAGGCCATATGGCCATAATGGGTAAGGTACGTATGTGTCCGGTTTTCAGTTTTCACTGGTCTCCCCACTGCGTACAGCCGACACATTCCGATTTCGGAGGAGCTCAAAGGAGAAAAGTTTATTTGGAAGATTTTTTTGGGGAAAAAAGGCAGGAGAATGGGGCCAATAAGTCAGAAAGATAGTAAATGATCGTAAGCAAAGGAAAAAGGCAGAGTCAAAGAGAGTGGCGGATTAGAGAAAGTTACAAGCACAGAACTTCCAGAAGGTGGGGGAACTATTTTTACGAAAGACCCCCCGGCATCCCCACGGGGACATACTCGTGGAGGGGGCGGGGTCATCCAGCTCCCCGGATGGAGGCACGAGGCATCCACCCACTGCCCCATCTCCGACTCTCAAAACTCCCATCTGACGCACTGGACTTCAGCCCAGCGTGGCACAAAAATGTAGCAAATTGTCACACGATGCACAGACTGCCTAAAGTGAGCACTACCCTTATGAAAGTGTCACATCATAACAAAGCACTATGGTATCAATAGACGATTTTCGGAAAAAACCCGAGGGGAGAGCATTTTGTGAAAACTAGAGTTGTTTACCTTGACCAAGGCGGACATACCATAGCAACCATGGTGTCGAAGCTTGAAACCGTGACTTGCAAACATATTTTAGAAAAATTAGGGGTGGTGAGTGGCCACAAGCTGATAGAACTTGCAAAATGTGAGTAAAACTATAAATTACATCAAATTTAGAATGGTCTGATTTATTGATTTCAGAATTAACACTGACATACACACACACAATAACGATATTCATCACTGTACCTCCAGGATCTGGTCTCCAGGTTTCAGGCGCCCATCTCTGGCCACTGCCCCGTCAGTGAAGATCTCCTGAATCACAGTGCAGATCTGCACGGTGCCACACACACACAAACGACATTTCATTCATTTAACATGACTGTAAATGTGGACTGGGATGGGCTAGGACGAGAGAGGTTGACGACCCTGCGCAACTGTCCCTCACTTTAATCCAACTCACGCGCAAGTCATCTTCAACAAAGTGACCCTAAAGAACTTCAACATCAATGTCTCCTCATGGGAAACCCTGGCACAGAACAGACCAGCGTGCTGTGGTGCAGTAACAAAGGGAGCCACCAACTTCGAGGCGCACCGTATCGAGACATCGCAGGCAAAGCGTGAGGCACGCAAGATCCGCCTAAACAGTCGCAGCTCTGCAACCCCGACAGATTCCCCCCAACTCTTTCTCCTGTCCTCACTGTCAGAGATCCTTCCTGGCTCGCATTGGCCTCACTAGCTCTGCAACCCTGACAGATCCCCCCAACTCTTTCTCCTGTCCTCACTGTCAGAGATCCTTCCTGGCTCGCATTGGCCTCACTAGCTCTGCAACCCCGACAGACCCCCCCCAACTCTTTCTCCTGTCCTCACTGTCAGAGATCCTTCCTGGCTCGCATTGGCCTCACTAGCTCTGCAACCCCGACAGATTCCCCCCAACTCTTTCTCCTGTCCTCACTGTCAGAGAGGCTTCCTGGTTCGCATTGGCCTCACTAGCCATATGTAAACTCATCCAGCATCCTAGATTTTAACAGGGACGAACTGGTCATCATCCCTCGGGATGGACGAACGACAAATGTGGGAAACTGCAGTGTGTGCTTCATTTAAGTAATGTTATTTTTTCAGTTTTGGTGAATTTGTCACTGACATAGAGGATTTGTTTTTGCATCAATATTTTTTTGTGTGTATGTGTATTTTCCCTTGAAATCATGTAACATGTAAATATGGGAAGCTGCACAGTGCGTTTCTTTTGGTGATGCTCTTTTTGTGACTTTGTTACTTGTCATAAATGTTGACGATTTGTTTTTATTTGAATGCTTTACGTCGTTTTCCTATCTTGTCATTGCAACATGCACAGAACATTCTAATGGATTATTGCGCTATACAGTGGAACCTCCCTCATAAGACCTCCCATTATAAGACTCCCTCCCACATAAGACCTACTTCTCTGAGACATTGTCCTTCTTTGCAAGCATTAAAATTACCTCCCTTATAAGACCTCCCATTATAAGACTCCCTCCCACATAAGACCTACTTCTCTGAGACATTGCCCTTCTTTGTAAGTATTAAAATTACCTCCCTTATAAGACCCCTTCCTTATAAGACCTCATTTTGGATGATTTTTGAAGGTCTTATAAGGGAGGTTCCACTGTATAAATAAAATTAGTATTATTAATATCTTTATAACAGGCGTCACAATGGCTAACGAAACAAAACAAAACTCCAACATTTTGGGGAAGGGAGATGGGAAGGTGGAGGGTCGGAAAAGAGAGGTAGTACTTCCCTCAAAAACTAGAAAAACTTTGATGTAATTTAGAACAGGGCTCCCAGGGACCCCCATTTGGGGGTCTATGAAGTACTAAAATTCTAAAGTACCCTCTAGAAGAATGTGCAGGGGTTCCCAGGGATGCACTAGAAAAATTCTTTTTAGCATTCGCAATGCCACTGGGACCCTCTATCCCGCCTCTAGGACCCTCTATTCTGTAAGTGAAGGAGTCCCTGGGACCCCTTGTTTTGCAGGACGATTGGGAGCCCTGGAACAGTTTAATGCTATTCAAGTATCTTACACAAATCTGTGACTTTGTTCATTATTTGTGTTACACTTGCAGTCAGAGAGGAGAGGATGCAGAGAAAGATGCTAAGGACGTATAGCACATTCAGTCTCTAATTTTTCCTTTGATTTCAGAGACAAACTTGAGAACAGGAAGACCCTATAAGAATAGAAGTCTACAAGTCTTACTTGTTGTTAACATAGAGAAAGCTACAAAACCTTGAGACGAGACTGTAAAAAAACGAGAAAAAACCCCATACTGAATGGAAGAAAAGGTAGCTCCTGATCTAAAGGCGCTTAGCTCCAGTTCTTCAGAGGAGAACATTGGCAAGTTGGAGGCAGTCCAGCATAGGACAGCACAATTTGTGCTGAATCAGTACAGGCCTACATCAAGTGTGAGCACCATGCTCGAGAATCTGGGCTGGGAATCACTGGAGAGCAGACGGCAGAGGACCAGGCTCTCCACGCTGCACAAGATCAGCACAGACACTGTACGAATCTGAAAGCAAAGCTGGTGTCGCTTCCATCTCGGCAAAGGCGTGGTCACCACCTGCAGTTCCAGCGCATTCAGTGCCGCACAAAATATAGGTCTAATTCCTTCCTCCCAAGGACCATCAATCAGGGAGTGGAATGAACTGCAGCAGGATTCTATTGTGGCCTTCACTGCTGGCGTGCGTAGCGTGTCATAATTCCAGTCCCCCCCCTCCCCCAACCCTTGTTTCCTACCACCACCACCATTGCCAACCGGAATTTGTCCACCCCACCATCGGAACCCCTATTTTTCAGTGTTTTTTTTTCTCCAAAGGGGCCCTCAAGGGAAGAAGAAGAAGAAGAAGAAGTTGCTTACAGCTTTAACCATTCATACTGTTTACTTCCATTGCTTGTTGTTAACAATTTTACATGATCCTTGAGCATTCCATCTTGTACGCAAAAACATTCGCCTGCAGTTTAATCTGTATCAGAACAGGGTGGAAGAGTTAGGTATTAGATACTTTATAGTCACAGAGGCGTCTCTGTGAAATTCAGGTTGCTCCCACTTGGAGAGCGTGTCGCAGCCAGAGGCGCGTCAACCACTTTTTTGTTCTTTTTGGGGGTTTTGCATGCAATTTTGTGTGTGACTGATAAGGAAGGAAGGGGGGGTGGGGTGGGGGTAAATTTTGACCAAATGACAACTTTTTTGTTGCCACTGGGATTAACGTGTGCTAAGTGCATGGGCCCCATGACAGTTTCCTGTCATATGAGCATAGATGCGTCATGCTGCTGTTATGCGCCTAACTAAGAAATAGTTAGGCCCAGCATGTCCGACTTCCGCTGAAGAAAATTTGTAAGAATGTATAAAAAAAAAGGCAGGAGAATGGACCAGTGAGACAGAAAGATAGCAGATGACAGTAAGCAAAGGGAAAAGGCAGAGTCAAAGAGAATGACGGAATTAGAGAAAGTTACAAGCACAGAACTTCCAGAAGGTGAGGGAACTATTTGTACAAAAGACCCCCCGGTATCCCCACGGGGGGGGGGACTGTTTGTAATGAAAGATCCTCCCACAAGGGAGCACGCACACGCACACACACACACACACGCACACATAGAGAAACAGTGTATGATGGCCCCTCACCAGAGGAGTGTCTGCGCCGCCTACAATGCTGATGTTGAGCTGGTCCTCCTCCCCCCTCTGGATCTCTATGGTGGACACCTGGCCCTCCAACACCGGGTTCTTCCCTGCAACCACGAGACATCATTAACCACACCACCTCATCAGTCAGTCAATCCCTGCAACCACGAGACATCAACCACACCACCTCATCAGTCAGTCAATCCCTGCAACCACAAGACATCATCAACCACACCACCTCATCAGTCAGTCAATCCCTGCAACGACGAGACATCATCAACCACACCACCTCATCAGTCAGTCAATCCCTGCAACCACAAGACATCATCAACCACACCACCTCATCAGTCAGTCAACCCTGCAACGACAAGACATCATCAACCACACCACCTCATCAGTCAGTCAATCCCTGCAACGACGAGACATCATCAACCACACCACCTCATCAGTCAGTCAATCCCTGCAACGACGAGACATCATCAACCACACCACCTCATCAGTCAGTCAGAGAGAAACAGTCAGTCAGTCAATCTACCTACCATATTTTTCGGACTGTTAGGCGCTTGTGTGTATAAGGCGAACAGGGCAATTTTCAAGAAAAATCTGAGAAAATTTAAAGCAAAAAGGTGCCCTCGTTTATAAGGCACCTTGCAAAAGAAAGTCAAAGTTTGAAGCCCGTACACGTCCTGTAAACGCTTGCTGACCGTCATTACTGCTGTAATACACGAGAGTTGGTTCCCCTTTCAAATCATCGAACTTCCGTTTCTGCGACTTCCGGTTGTTGTGTTTGGAATTTTCTTTGCGAAAACTGGTAGAATTATGGCATTTAAAGCTCTACAACGATGCTTTTAACATCCAATGAAGGCCTATGGCATCTGTTGGACAGTATCTTGGACAATGATAGGGATTTTAAAGCATTTTAACATGAGTATTCGTCGTATCGGCAACTCGTGACCACTTTCGATTTTTAGACTGTACTGAGCACGGCAATCGTTGCCCCTCTCTTCTCATGATTTGTTTATTAGGTGCATAAGTCGAAATTGGAGAAAAAAATATCGCCTTATAGTCAAAAAATTATGGTACATGTCCATTGATCGCGGGACCTGACTGGCTGGGCCATTCTCTTGCTTAGCGCGGCCATTCTCTTGCTTGGCACAGCATCACGTTGGGGCCCGATCAGCGGGACCTGGCTGGCTGGGCCATTCTCTTGCTTGGCACAGCATCACGTTGGGGCCCGATCAGCGGGACCTGGCTGGCTGGGCCATTCTCTTGCTTGGCACAGCATCACGTTGGGGCCCGATCAGCGGGACCTGGCTGGCTGGGCCATTCTATTGCTTGGCGCGGCATCACGTTGGGGACCGATCAGCGGGACCTGGCTGGCTGGGCCATTCTCTTGCTTGGCGTGGCATCACGTTGGGGCCCGATCAGCGGGACCTGGCTGGCTGGGCCATTCTCTTGCTTGGCGTGGCATCATGTTGGGGACCGATCAGCGGGACCTGGCTGGCTGGGTCATTCTCTTGCTTGGCGCGGCATCACATTGGGGACCGATCAGCGGGACCTGGCTGGCTGGGTCATTCTCTTGCTTGGCGTGGCATCATGTTGGGGACTGATCAGCGGGACCTGGCTGGCTGGGTCATTCTCTTGCTTGGCGCGGCATCACATTGGGGACCGATCAGCGGGACCTGGCTGGCTGGGCCATTCTCTTGCTTGGCGTGGCATCACGTTGGGGACTGATCAGCGGGACCTGGCTGGCTGGGCCATTCTCTTGCTTGGCACAGCATCACGTTGGGGCCCGATCAGCGGGACCTGGCTGGCTGGGCCATTCTCTTGCTTGGCGCGGCATCACGTTGGGGCCCGATCAGCGGGACCTGGCTGGCTGGGCCATTCTCTTGCTTGGCGCGGCATCACGTTAGGGACTGATCAGCGGGACCTGGCTGGCTGGGCCATTCTCTTGCTTGGCGCGGCATCACGTTGGGGACTGATCAGCGGGACCTGGCTGGCTGGGCCAAGCTTTCTATTTTCTTCTTCTTGATAGGTCTTTATGGTTCGTCTCGCACATTCCCGCGGATCCTCTAAAATACGGAAGGAAGGAAGGAATCATTCAATCAATCATCTTCTTCTTCTTCTGCGTTCCCAGGCCATATGGCCATAATGGGTAAGGTACATATGTGTCTGGTTTTCAGTTTTCACTGGTCTCCCCGCTGCGTACAGCCGACACATTCCGATTTCGGAGGAGCTCAAAGGAGAAAAATTATTTGGAAGATTTTTTTTTTTAAAGGCAGGAGAATGGGGCCAATAAGTCAGAAAGATGGTAGATGACACAAAGCAAAGGAAAAAGGCAGGAGTCAAAGAGAGTGGCAGATTAGAGGAAGTTACAAGCACAGAACTTCCAGAAGGTGGGGGAACTATTTTTACGAAAGACCTCCCGGTATCCCAATGGGGAGTCATTCAATCAATCCATCAGTCTTTGCTGCAGCACAAAGACATCCACATCTATCTGTCCATCAATCGATCCATCGAGCAATCCAACAAACCTTTTCGCAACTTTAATGTTTTCATTACTGGGACAAAAATTATCATTCAAAACGTGGGCCCCAAAAGTCAGGATATATAGTACAGAATGGAATTCAAATGTTAAATAAAGGCAACAACAACAAAAATGGTCAGTTTTGAAAAACAGACAGTTTGTAAACCTCTGAAATTTTATGTGAAAGTGTGGTTGCACCTCAAAAAGGGGATTTTTTGTTCTGAAAATAAGTTACCATGGAAACTATTTTCTGGAACTCTTCAAGGCATCAAGGAAAAACAAACTGTGGTAACCTTTTATTCAATACATTTTCTTAACGAAACTGAAAAATCAAAGTGATAACTTGATGGTTCAACTCTCCTATTGTCGTGGGCTCAGATGTATGCCATGACTTCATTGCCAGTAGGTGGGCGCACGCCAAACATCTTCCACGTGGTAGTCTATTTTTAGAGCTTACAGTTACATAAGTACATTTCCATTGATTTATCGCAATTAGTAAAGTAGGTGATAGTTTGGGTTCTCTTGAAGAATAAGCCTACTTGGCAGAGATTACAAATACACATCTGCATTGTTAAAAATTTGGGACTTTCCTGGTGTTGCACTGTCTCCGGGCATTGCCTCCAGGATCGTTCCCACCATCTTTATATCTACTAATGTCCCATATGTGTCTGTTCCAGACCGGAGGACGTTCAGCAGAATTTCATCAGAGAAGATTACAAAGAGGAAGAAAATACTTGGCGCCTAGAAGAGTTAAATATCATTAGAGATTCTGAAGGCTGCTTTTTTTAATTTTAGTCACCCTATTGGCCACTGCAACTAGGGTTATTAACGTCCTTGACAGCGAGAGTGAAGCCCCTGTTGGTCAGTATCCAAAAGGGCATTCAGTCTTGCAAAAGGCAGCCATTTAGTGGCCTCAAATAGAGTTATTGGCGAGAGTCATGCCCTTGTTTGGTCAGTATTCAAGCATCTACCAAGGGCATTTACTCTAGCAAAAGGTGGTTGTTGCAGTGGCTAATACTAAAAATAATAGGATCAAGTTGGAAAAGTGGACTCACCTGAGGCCTGATCACGAAAGGCACACTCCCACAGGTGTGACTGCAGAGCGCTGCGAGGTCCCTGGAAGGCACAGCCCAGCGTTGACTTGATGCACCGCGTGATGGCACCACGACACCTGGAAGCGTCGTCATCATGATCATTATCATCATCATCATCATCATCATCATCATCATCCTCATCATCATCAACAACAGAGCATTCTTAGGTCCCTGGAAGGTACAGCCCAGCGTTGACTTGATGCACCGCGTGATGGCACCACGACACCTGGAAACAACGTCATCATGATCAATATCATCATCAACATCATCATCATCATCAACAGAGCACTCTTAGGTCCCTGGAAGGCACAGCTCAGAGAGGGCTTGATGCACCGCGACACCAGGAAACATCATCATCATGATCATCGTCATCATCATCAACAGAGCATTCTTAGGTCCCTGGAAGGCACAGCTCAGAGTGGGCTTGATGCACCGCGACACCAGGAAACATCATCATCATCATCATCTTCATCATCAGAGCATTCTTAGGTCCCTGGAAGGCACAGCCCAGCGTAGACTTGATGCACTGCGACACCTGGAAACATCCTCATCATCATCATCTTCATCATCAGAGCATTCTTAGGTCCCTGGAAGGCACAGCCCAGCGTAGACTTGATGCACCGCGACACCAGGAAACATCATCATCATGATCATCGTCATCATCATCATCAGAGCATTCTTAGGTCCCTGGAAGGCACAGCCCAGCGTAGACTTGATGCACCGCGACACCTGGAAACATCCTCATCATTATCGTCACCATCATCCTCTTCACCATCGTCATCATCATCTTCTTCATCATTATCATCATCGTCACCATCATCATCGTCACCACCATCATCATTACCATCATCATCATCATCATCGTCATCATTACCATCATCATCGTCACCATCATCATCATCATCATCTTCACCATCATCATTATCATCATCGTCATCACCATCATCATCATCTTCACCATCATCATCATCATCATCACCATCATCATCATCTTCACCATCATTATTATCATCATCATCACCATCATTGTGACGAGGTAATGGGTTAAAAGGCCAAGTCCCTAGGGAAGACTTTAGAAAATTTGCCTTTAGCCCACTTCTCTAGGGTATGGGAGATGAGCAACTTTCCCGGCCCCTTTTCATCTAATAAATTTATATTTGTGCCCGGGTTCTGGCTCGTCAGATGGTTGTAAGAAATACAAGTGGTTGAATTGCTCTAAATGGCAGACAGAGAGAAGTAAGGTTTTACATGAAATTACAAGACTCCCACTCTCATCAGTCTGACCAAAGGGTTCAGGATTATTTGACACTTGTATTTTATTTACTCCCAAAATCTGCATAAGATTATGCAACAATAATAATAAAGCAGCTCAATGGCGCCAAAACAAAATATGGTTAAAACACAATGAAATCCGAAAGGATTCACAAGACTTTTGTCTTTCTATAAGGTTCGCCCCATGCCGGAAGGGTTACTAATTATATTCGGTGTCCGTAGGAAAGTTCAAATGATTGGCGCAGTCAGGTAGACTTAGCTGTTTGAAGTTCTGGGCTTGCTCGTCAGGTGAGAGTAGCTCCCAGTCGTTCCTATTACGGCTTCGCGGGATGGCACGGTTCAGGCGTGGTCTCCTCGCGGATTCTGGGTGCGGGTCGTCTTGGCGGCGATCCCGTCTTGGTGCTTGGTGGAGTCCGGGATGATCGTCCGGCCCACGATGCCCTGCTGATAATCACAGGAGAAGGTGGATGTAGATCTCTATGGCTTAGAGACAAGGGGCTTCAGTCGGCAGGGAATTAGTGAATCCCAACCGGCTTGAAGGCTTCCCTTGTACAATAGCACTACATGTAGTTAATAAATAAACTGAATTTCAGTTAACAAACTGAGATCAGTAAAACATAAAAGGTGATCAATCCATCATCACTCTCCATCCAACACCTGGAAAGGAATGGTATCATAAAGTGCAAGATTGCGGCCCATAGGTTTCCTACTAAAAATAGACAAAAGGGTTAGTAGGCATAAACTCCGGTTCTGGTACCAAAAGTGTTCAAGTCAAAAACACACACACACAAATAATCAGTGCACATAAATAGAATAGAATGTTTACCACTTCTTTTCTATAACATATCTATCTACTCCTTATTCATCATTGAACATAGGATCTAGATCAAAACTAGAGTCAAACACACAAGATCTCAATCACCTGCCATCAATAATACTTACTAGTGGGCTTATGATGACTGGTTGTGAGTGTTGCTCTAGCTACGTTTCAGCATCTTGTGTGACAACTTTTTCTCACCACTCCAATTATAGCCTTCACTTTCAAACAATGAAAGCCTGCTATTGGTGTATTACAGTCCATACGTCACAAGATTGCTGTTCTAATTGTACTGAACAATCACGCGCCTATTACATCCTTATCACGTGCCGACATTCAAATCTTTCTCGTGCTCAGAAAGGAAGGGGTTGAAAGGGGCCGACTGTGGTGGTCACTTTCTTGTGATGTGACGGTAGAAAGGGGGGGGGGGGGGGGTGAAGGGAGATAACCTCGGTAGATGGTACGTGCCGACCAGGGAGAAAGAGATAACGCCCTTCCGCGGCGTTCGTTTGAAGCAGCGGGGCAATTAACGTGGCGGCTGGACAGAGAAATGTAAAGGCGAGGGGGGGGGAGGGGAGAAGGGGGGGGGGGGGGGGTGTAGATAAGAAATAAAGAAAGTGGGTCGCGCGGGACACTTACGTCACAGAGGCCCCCCGAAGAAAAGATTCTGGTACCGGAATCTTCCTGTGGAACGCCGACTCCACTTTCGACTTGGGCGACAGGGACAAATTAGTGGGGAGACTGGGTCGGCTGGAATGGTGGAACATCTGGTCGCAACACAGAGTTCAAAGGAGCAGGTGGGTTAGAGATCAGTGGAATGGATTCCGACTGAGGTTGGTGCGGCAATCCTGTGTTGAGTTGTCCCAAGGTTGATTGCAGAATAGCAAACACCTCTTGCCTGAGTTTCCCCTTTAGCCTGGATTCATCATTGCTGATGATGTGGTTTGGTAGGCCGATTCGGGCGAAAATGGCTTTGAGTGCCGCGGCTACCTGACTAGCATCAAGTGAGGAGATTGGGGCGGCATCGCACTGCATGGTACATATGTCGACCACGGTGACTATATACCGGAATTTCTTCTTCCGTTTAGGTAGAGGCCCGACCAAGTCGACTGCCACTCGCTGAAAGGGAGGGGTAGGTGACGGCTGTACGTGCGGCGGCCTGTCCCGATAGTACCTTCGGTGGGTGTTTGCGGGTACAGTGCTGCCTTTCACCTGAGGTACCTGTGGCGAGTGGTCTTGGGTCGTTAGGCGGACATTCCTTGGGAAGGATTTTCCAAGTTGTGGCGGACTTGGGGACTTGGGACAATCTGGATTGGCTCGCGCGGCAATTTGGTTTGCCGCGTTGAGAGGTTTCTTCCCTGCTGAGGGAGATTTGCTCTTTGGGAAGGAGGGAGGGAGTTGGTTTGTGGATTGGGGAGAAGGGAATGCTGCTGAAACTAGGGCAGGTTGAGAGGGGTGCCCTAAAAACACATACTGTGATCCCAGTATGAGGTCATAGACAGGACTGTCCATGAGCACTGCCTTGATGGGTCCCTTAACATATCTGGTGTCGACATTGATTATGGCGACTGGCAAAGTGGATGGGGGGATTGCAGCATCAGGGCCTTGCAGAGAGATGAAGTCTCCCGTGTATGCTGACGCGGGGACTAGGGATCCGCAGACAATTGCGTCGCATGACAGTCCAGTGTCATAGAGACACTGAACAGGGATGTTGTTGACAGTCGCCTGTCCAACGACTGACGGTGTGCCTGGACACTGTACTGGGGAGGGGTTTGTGCAATTCTGCGAAGTCGAGACGACTTGCATAGTTGCAACATTTTGCCGCTTGTAAGCAAGTTTCCTGCAGTCATCCCGATTGTGGGTGTTCGACTTGCAGTATGAGCAGAATAAGGGTTGTCCCAGTGGTTGTCGTTCATGGGTAGAACCGTTTGACCCACTTTTGGAGTTGGGGTTAAACCTGCTCTGCTGTGAAGCAGTGGACCCAACTACTTGCTGTAGTTTTGGCTTTTTAGGGGCGCTAGGTTCATCATGGGCTAGTGTGTACCTATCACTTAGCTGGATGAGGTCAGCCAGAGTTGTGGCACCTTGTTCGGCAGTAAAGGTGCGTAACTCTGGGGACATGGTTTCGCGCAGTTGCTCGCCAACCATCAGTTCCCTGAGATCCTCATAGGACTCAGTTTTGGCCGAAAGGGACACCCATTTAGTCAGATAGTTCCCCAGTCTATCTGAGAATTGGGCATAGGACTCTCCCCTACCTTTTCTGGTTGTCCGGAACTTTTTCCGGTAGGCGTCCGCTGTCAACTCGTATCTGTTGAGCAGGGCTTCTTTCAAAGCTGGGTAGTCGGTAATTTGGCTTGACGGAAGTTTACTGTATACCTCATAAGCCACACCCCTGAGACTTTGGGCAAGCTTGAGGTTGAACTTTTCCGGAGCAAGCTCAAATTCCTGGGCCAGTCTTTCAAATCTATCGAGGAATGCATCGATAGACTCTGTTGCTTCATTGAATGCCTCCAATGTGAAGGTCATGGCTGAGGTATGAATGGGAGGGGGAAAATTTTGAGGGGCAGCAGTCTCAGAGTCTGCTGAGTTTTCTAGCTGCTTCATAGCTAGCTCATGGTCTCGCGCCTTTTCTCGCTCAGTGGCCTCAAGTTCGAGTTCTTTATTTTTGGCATCCTGCACTAGTTGTCTCTGCCTTAACTCATGAGTACGGATTTGCTCTTGCTCGGCAGCATCATGAGCTCTCTGCTTATCTTTCTCAGCGTCTTCGCGAGCTTTATCCGCCTCTTCCGCCTCATGGGCTCTCTGTTTGTCTTTCTGAGCCTCCTCGCGGACTTTATCAGCCTCTTGAGCCTCATGAGCTCTGTCAGCCTCTTGAGCCTCACGAGCTTTGTCAGCCTCTTGAGTCTCGCGAGCTTTCTCTTTGTCATATTCAGATATGACAAAATTGGCTAACTCTTGGCCTGACAATCCTAGAGATTCTCCCCATTCTTTAAGTTCCCTCCTAAGTTTAACAATCTCAGCCATGGTTGTAAATACAACTATTCAAAATAAAAACAAAGCTGCTGAGTTGAATGTATCAAACAACACTTAACTATTTCAACATAAACAGAAATAGCATGCACATCAAAATAAAGTCATAAATAGCATTCAAACAAATCAAATCAAAACACAGTGAACCAAATCACAATAACTTTCCCAGTGGACACAAGATAAGTTTTGAAAAGGAACTACAGTTTGAATTGAAATTTGTTAGACTTTATGAAAAAAAATATCCGGACGCGAGCCCCCAATTAGATGTGACGAGGTAATGGGTTAAAAGGCTAAGTCCCTAGGGAAGACTTTAGAAAATTTGCCTTTAGCCCACTTCTCTAGGGTATGGGAGATGAGCAACTTTCCCGGCCCCTTTTCATCTAATAAATTTATATTTGTGCCCGGGTTCTGGCTCGTCAGATGGTTGTAAGAAATACAAGTGGTTGAATTGCTCTAAATGGCAGACAGAGAGAAGTAAGGTTTTACATGAAATTACAAGACTCCCACTCTCATCAGTCTGACCAAAGGGTTCAGGATTATTTGACACTTGTATTTTATTTACTCCCAAAATCTGCATAAGATTATGCAACAATAATAATAAAAAAGCTCAATGGCGCCAAAACAAAATATGGATAAAAAACACAATGAAATCCGAAAGGATTCACAAGACTTTTGTCTTTCTATAAGGTTCGCCCCATGCCGGAAGGGTTACTAATTATCTTCGGTGTCCGTAGGAAAGTTCAAATGATTGGCGCAGTCAGGTAGACTTAGCTGTTTGAAGTTCTGGGCTTGCTCGTCAGGTGAGAGTAGCTCCCAGTCGTTCCTATTACGGCTTCGCGGGATGGCACGGTTCAGGCGTGGTCTCCTCGCGGATTCTGGGTGCGGGTCGTCTTGGCGGCGATCCCGTCTTGGTGCTTGGTGGAGTCCGGGATGATCGTCCGGCCCACGATGCCCTGCTGATAATCACAGGAGAAGGTGGATGTAGATCTCTATGGCTTAGAGACAAGGGGCTTCAGTCGGCAGGGAATTAGTGAATCCCAACCGGCTTGAAGGCTTCCCTTGTACAATAGCACTACATGTAGTTAATAAATAAACTGAATTTCAGTTAACAAACTGAGATCAGTAAAACATAAAAGGTGATCAATCCATCATCACTCTCCATCCAACACCTGGAAAGGAAGGGTATCATAAAGTGCAAGATTGCGGCCCATAGGTTTCCTACTAAAAATAGACAAAAGGGTTAGTAGGCATAAACTCCGGTTCTGGTACCAAAAGTGTTCAAGTCAAAAACACACACACACAAATAATCAGTGCACATAAATAGAATAGAATGTTTACCACTTCTTTTCTATAACATATCTATCTACTCCTTATTCATCATTGAACATAGGATCTAGATCAAAACTAGAGTCAAACACACAAGATCTCAATCACCTGCCATCAATAATACTTACTAGTGGGCTTATGATGACTGGTTGTGAGTGTTGCTCTAGCTACGTTTCAGCATCTTGTGTGACAACTTTTTCTCACCACTCCAATTATAGCCTTCACTTTCAAACAATGAAAGCCTGCTATTGGTGTATTACAGTCCACACGTCACAAGATTGCTGTTCTAATTGTACCGAACAATCACGCGCCTATTACATCCTTATCACGTGCCGACATTCAAATCTTTCTCGTGCTCAGAAAGGAAGGGGTTGAAAGGGGCCGACTGTGGTGGTCACTTTCTTGTGATGTGACGGTAGAAAGGGGGGGGGGGGGGGGGGGGGTGAAGGGAGATAACCTCGGTAGATGGTACGTGCCGACCAGGGAGAAAGAGATAACGCCCTTCCGCGGCGTTCGTTTGAAGCAGCGGGGCAATTAACGTGGCGGCTGGACAGAGAAATGTAAAGGCGAGGGGGGGGAGAGGGGAGAAGGGGGGGGGGGGTGTAGATAAGAAATAAAGAAAGTGGGTCGCGCGGGACACTTACGTCACAATCATCATCATCATCATCATCATCATCTTCAACATCATCATCATTATCATCATCGTCATCATCGTCATTATCATCATCGTCAACTCCTAGGTCCCTGGAAGGCACAACCCAGTGTAGACTTGATGCACCACGATACCCGGAAACATCTTCATCATCATCATCATCATCACCATCATCATCATCAACATCACCATCATCATCATCATCATCAACATCATCATTTTTGTCATGAGCACACTCTGCTTCTAGTATAAAAAGAAAACAAAACTATGAGCAGCACCTTACAAAATATCTTTATCTAAAGTTAAATAAGAAAGTTTTTTTGTAATCAGTTGGTCGATCTTTGTCAGTGTATTTCTCTACTCTGTCTGTCTGTCTCTGTCTGTCTGTCTGTCTCTCTCTGTGTCTGTCTGTCTGTCTCTCTCTCTCTCTGACCTCCTCACAGTAATCCACATTGGGGCACACCACCAACAGTTTGTCTCACTCTGTGTCTGTCTCTCTGTGTGTCTCTCTCTCTGTGTCTCTCTTTCTGTGTCTCTGTCTCTCTCTGTGTCTCTGTCTCTCTCTCTAGGTCTCTGTCTCTGTCTCTCTCTCTCTCTCTCTCTCTCTGTACCTGTGCAGTAGATGTGACTAGTTCACAGCGGGGTAGGACCTCCTCACAGTAATCCACATTGGGGCACACCACAAACAGTTTATCTCTCTCTGTGTCTCTCTCTCTCCCTCTCTCTCTCTCTCTGTACCTGTGCAGTAGATGTGACTCTAGTTCACAGCGGGGTAGGACCTCCTCACAGTAATCCACATTGGGGCACACCACCAGTAGTTTGTCCAGAAGCCTGCGACAACCACATTTAAAATTACACTTCCAGCCCCAATAAATAAATGTCTGTCACCTTGCAGTGCATTAATCAAAGTCTAGTCAAAAATTCAATAATGAATGGGGTTTTACGTTTACAGCGATGTCCCGAGGCCCAGTTCATAGGCCATTGACCTATTAAGATTGAAAATGTCATATTGTGTTTTCCCCTGTCAGGACAAATGTCTGATTACATTTTAAACACTGGCCCGCTTTGTCTTATTGATTTCTTCAAGAGCCAGGACATTGTCCTATTGATTTATCTCGTCTCAGGATAGTTTGTCCTATCACTTTTCAATCCTCGGTGCATCACTGCGTTTACTAAAAGAGACTTACACCCATTTGTATTTCCTTCAAATACCTCCATTCGGTTTCACACTTTTTAAGCCTCAGGCCATGCACACATTAAAATAGATGCGGAAAACTCATGCACATATCCCCAAGTAACAGAAACAAAGAAAAATAAGCGTGTGCGTTTCTGCATGCGCTTATTCCATCCGCTTATTAACTTTCTTTTACTTATTTGCGGATAAGCGCATGAGGTTCCGCATCTAATGTGTACACGGCCTTAACTTACCAGATTTTCTGGACTGCAAAGCGCACTGTTCTCCAAGCCTCACCCCCTGAATTTTATTAAAATGATGGAAAAAAACAACGATAAAGCCGCATTCAGTGTCTAAGCCGCAAGAGACCGAAAAAGAAAAACGAACCTGAGAAGACGAGCAGACGAACTCATGATCGAAAGCCACGGCAACTTTGACGGCCCGTGTTGCACTCACATTCAAACTACACATATACAGACCTAATCTTCGCCATAACGGACCTACTAAATACTGGATTCTGCACAACGACACAACACAACACAAAACATGACAAAGTAACGCACTGGCAGTTCATTTTCAGTCACAGTTTGCACACATGAATCTTTTACCGCGCATACAACTTGGCTGACGAAATGGCGCAGCGCACACCGCAGATACAAAATCACAGCAAACGCTAATGCGCCAGCTGCTTTCATTTATCGGATTTTGTAAGTTGTTAGCATTCAGTGAGTGTCTTAGTGCACACACTAACGCCGATTTATCAGTTTGACAACAGAAAGGTGCTGATTTTCAACTTTTTTTTGGTAAAGTGAGACCATTCACTGAGTTCCAACTTATGGAGTGAGACTGATCATCTAGTTTCAACTTGGAAGTTGACTTCGCATTTACGTGTGCACAGAGTTCGTAAAGATCGACACGATCGTGACTGTTTCAGTTCAAACTTTGATCATAAACTGCTCAGTGATGACACATGTGCATAAAAGTGGTGAAATTTAGTGGTCAGATCGTGATATCGCTGAATAAATTCTTCAGTTTCGGCATGAGAACGGTTCGTTTTTACCGAGATTGACGATGTCAACACGCACAGGCTGGAGTTGATGACCAGCCTAAAAAAGTAAAATACGGAAAGGGAAATATTCACAAATTAGCTGCTATCGTTTTAGCCGCAGGGGTCAAAGTTGAAGAAAAAGGTAGCGGCTTATAGCCCAGAAAATACGGTACTCGACACTGGCCAGTTACTTCCCCTTACAACCGTTTAGGACTGGCCATTTGACTAGGTTCGAAAACACATCACCACAAAAAAATTATGTAAAGCTATGGACCGATATTTTCAGATAAGATTAGCAACACCATGCACTAAACGATCGTAAAATATCAGATTTCATACCTTCATCATTTGTCTCCTATTGACGAAAACAGCTAACACATAGAAAGAACAAAAAATTTCGCATTCCGATATTTGACCCCCCTCTACAGCCAAACCTGAATGTAAAGTCTACAATGATTGGTTGATTTTGCAAGGTCAAAGCAAACTGAAAGTAGGTTATGACGTCGCGCTTGAAAGTTGGTTACACGCCAGAAATCAAAACCTCTTCAAAACTCTCATGAGCCGGATCCGGCTCATTCATCCTAAATGGTTGTGCAAGCCATGAGCCAGATCTGGCTCATTCGTCCCGAGTGAGTAAAAATGAAACCAGAAGAAAAATCTTTTTCAGCAATAGCGAAAAGAATGTACATAGTTAACCACTTGACTGCCACATACTGTGAATACATGCATCAATAGGAATTGTCAATCGGAATCAAAAATTCATATCTTCCAAACGAATCAGCGTAGAAGCCATTGTAAGCAACAGGGCAGAAGTGTAATCTATTGCGAAAGCGAGGCTGAAGCGCTCACGTGACTGCCATGTGATAGAAACAAAATGGAAGCGCCCAAACCGGCCACGTGGAGACCGAACGTTCCTGAACGTTCTAGGAC
>CM065697.1:44057165-44089665 GCA_017654935.2 Phymorhynchus buccinoides
GTGTGGTTGATGATGTCTTGTGGTTGCAGGGATTGACTGACTGATGAGGTGGTGTGGTTGATGTCTTGTGGTTGCAGGGATTGACTGACTGATGAGGTGGTGTGGTTAATGATGTCTCGTGGTTGCAGGGAAGAACCCGGTGTTGGAGGGCCAGGTGTCCACCATAGAGATCCAGAGGGGGGAGGAGGACCAGCTCAACATCAGCATTGTAGGCGGCGCAGACACTCCTCTGGTGAGGGGCCATCATACACTGTTTCTCTATGTGTGCGTGTGTGTGTGTGTGTGCGTGTGCGTGCTCCCTTGTGGGAGGATCTTTCATTACAAACAGTCCCCCCCCCCGTGGGGATACCGGGGGGTCTTTTGTACAAATAGTTCCCTCACCTTCTGGAAGTTCTGTGCTTGTAACTTTCTCTAATTCCGTCATTCTCTTTGACTCTGCCTTTTCCCTTTGCTTACTGTCATCTGCTATCTTTCTGTCTTACTGGTCCATTCTCCTGCCTTTTTTTTTATACATTCTTACAAATTTCTTCAGCGGAAGTCGGACATGCTGGGCCTAACTATTTCTTAGTTAGGCGCATAACAGCAGCATGACGCATCTATGCTCATATGACAGGAAACTGTCATGTGTGCCCATGCACTTAGCACACGTTAATCCCAGTGGCAACAAAAAAGTTGTCATTTTGGTCAAAATTTACCCCCCCACCCCACCCCCACTTTCCTTCCTTATCAGTCACACACAAAATTGCATGCAAAACCCCCAAAAAGAACAAAAAAGTGGTTGACGCGCCTCTGGCTGCGACACGCTCTCCAAGTGGGAGCAACCTGAATTTCACAGAGACGCCTCTGTGACTATAAAGTATCTAATACCTAACTCTTCCACCCTGTTCTGATACAGATTAAACTGCAGGCGAATGTTTTTGCGTACAAGATGGAATGCTCAAGGATCATGTAAAATTGTTAACAACAAGCAATGGAAGTAAACAGTATGAATGGTTAAAGCTGTAAGCAACTTCTTCTTCTTCTTCTTCTTCCCTTGAGGGCCCCTTTGGAGAAAAAAAAACACTGAAAAATAGGGGTTCCGATGGTGGGGTGGACAAATTCCGGTTGGCAATGGTGGTGGTGGTAGGAAACAAGGGTTGTGGGGAGGGGGAGGGGAATTAAAAAAAAAAACTGGAATTATGACACGCTAGAATACGCACGCCAGCAGTGAAGGCCACAATAGAATCCTGCTGCAGTTCATTCCACTCCCTGATTGATGGTCCTTGGGAGGAAGGAATTAGACCTATATTTTGTGCGGCACTGAATGCGCTGGAACTGCAGGTGGTGACCACGCCTTTGCCGAGATGGAAGCGACACCAGCTTTGCTTTCAGATTCGTACAGTGTCTGTGCTGATCTTGTGCAGCGTGGAGAGCCTGGTCCTCTGCCGTCTGCTCTCCAGTGATTCCCAGCCCAGGTTCTTGAGCATGGTGCTCACACTTGATGTAGGCCTGTACTGGTTGAGCACAAACCGTGCTGCCCTAAAACGCTGGACCGTCTCCAACTTGCCAATGTTCTCCTCTGAAGAACTGGAGCTAAGCGCCTTTAGATCAGGAGCTACCTTTTCTTCCATTCAGTATGGGGTTTTTTCTCGTTTTTTTACAGTCTCGTCTCAAGGTTTTGTAGCTTTCTCTATGTTAACAACAAGTAAGACTTGTAGACTTCTATTCTTATAGGGTCTTCCTGTTCTCAAGTTTGTCTCTGAAATCAAAGGAAAAATTAGAGACTGAATGTGCTATACGTCCTTAGCATCTTTCTCTGCATCCTCTCCTCTCTGACTGCAAGTGTAACACAAATAATGAACAAAGTCACAGATTTGTGTAAGATACTTGAATAGCATTAAACTGTTCCAGGGCTCCCAATCGTCCTGCAAAACAAGGGGTCCCAGGGACTCCTTCACTTACAGAATAGAGGGTCCTAGAGGCGGGATAGAGGGTCCCAGTGGCATTGCGAATGTTAAAAAGAATTTTTCTAGTGCATCCCTGGGACCCCCTGCACATTCTTCTAGAGGGTCCTTTAGAATTTTAGTACTTCATAGACCCCCAAATGGGTGTCCCTGGGAGCCCTGTTCTAAATTACATCAAAGTTTTTCTAGTTTTTGAGGGAAGTACTACCTCTCTTTTCCGACCCTCCACCTTCCCATCTCCCTTACCCAAAATGTTGGAGTTTTGTTTTGTTTCGTTAGCCATTGTGACGCCTGTTATAAAGATATTAATAATACTAATTTTATTTATACAGTGGAACCTCCCTTATAAGACCTTCAAAAAATCATCCAAAATGAGGTCTTATAAGGAAGGGGTCTTATAAGGGAGGTAATTTTAATGCTTGCAAAGAAGGACAATGTCTCAGAGAAGTAGGTCTTATGTGGGAGGGAGTCTTATAATGGGAGGTCTTATAAAGGGAGGTAATTTTAATGCTTACAAAGAAGGGTCAATGTCTCAGAGAAGTAGGTCTTATGTGGGAGGGAGTCTTATAATGGGAGGTCTTATAAGGGAGGTTCCACTGTATAGCGCAATAATCCATTAGAATGTTCTGTGCATGTTGCAATGACAAGATAGGAAAACGACGTAAAGCATTCAAATAAAAACAAATCGTCAACATTTATGACAAGTAACAAAGTCACAAAAAGAGCATCACCAAAAGAAACGCACTGTGCAGCTTCCCATATTTACATGTTACATGATTTCAAGGGAAAATACACATACACACAAAAAAATATTGATGCAAAAACAAATCCTCTATGTCAGTGACAAATTCACCAAAACTGAAAAAATAACATTACTTAAATGAAGCACACACTGCAGTTTCCCACATTTGTCGTTCGTCCATCCCGAGGGATGATGACCAGTTCGTCCCTGTTAAAATCTAGGATGCTGGATGAGTTTACATATGGCTAGTGAGGCCAATGCGAACCAGGAAGCCTCTCTGACAGTGAGGACAGGAGAAAGAGTTGGGGGAATCTGTCGGGGTTGCAGAGCTAGTGAGGCCAATGCGAGCCAGGAAGGATCTCTGACAGTGAGGACAGGAGAAAGAGTTGGGGGGGATCTGTCGGGGTTGCAGAGCTAGTGAGGCCAATGCGAGCCAGGAAGGATCTCTGACAGTGAGGACAGGAGAAAGAGTTGGGGGGATCTGTCAGGGTTGCAGAGCTAGTGAGGCCAATGCGAGCCAGGAAGGATCTCTGACAGTGAGGACAGGAGAAAGAGTTGGGGGGATCTGTCGGGGTTGCAGAGCTGCGACTGTTTAGGCGGATCTTGCGTGCCTCACGCTTTGCCTGCGATGTCTCGATACGGTGCGCCTCGAAGTTGGTGGCTCCCTTTGTTACTGCACCACGCCATGCTGGTCTGTTCTGTGCCAGGGTTTCCCATGAGGAGACATTGATGTTGAAGTTCTTTAGGGACACTTTGTTGAAGATGACTTGCGCGTGAGTTGGATTAAAGTGAGGGACAGTTGCGCAGGGTCGTCAACCTCTCTCGTCCTAGCCCATCCCAGTCCACATTTACAGTCATGTTAAATGAATGAAATGTCGTTTGTGTGTGTGTGGCACCGTGCAGATCTGCACTGTGATTCAGGAGATCTTCACTGACGGGGCAGTGGCCAGAGATGGGCGCCTGAAACCTGGAGACCAGATCCTGGAGGTACAGTGATGAATATCGTTATTGTGTGTGTGTATGTCAGTGTTAATTCTGAAATCAATAAATCAGACCATTCTAAATTTGATGTAATTTATATACTTACGTCACATTTTGCAAGTTCTATCATTTTGTGGCCACTCACCACCCCTAATTTTTCTAAAATATGTTTGCAAGTCACGGTTTCAAGCTTCGACACCATGGTTGCTATGGTATGTCCGCCTTGGTCAAGGTAAACAACTCTAGTTTTCACAAAATGCTCTCCCCTCGGGTTTTTTTTTCCGAAAATCGTCTATTGATACCATAGTGCTTTGTTATGATGTGACACTTTCATAAGGGTAGTGCTCACTTTAGGCAGTCTGTGCATCGTGTGACAATTTGCTACATTTTTGTGCCACGCTGGGCTGAAGTCCAGTGCGTCAGATGGGAGTTTTGAGAGTCGGAGATGGGGCAGTGGGTGGATGCCTCGTGCCTCCATACGGGGAGCTGGATGACCCCGCCCCCTCCACGAGTCTCTCCCCGTGGGGATGCCGGGGGGTCTTTCGTAAAAAATAGTTCCCCCACCTTCTGGAAGTTCTGTGCTTGTAACTTTCTCTAATCCGCCACTCTCTTTGACTCTGCCT
Organism: Phymorhynchus buccinoides; assembly: GCA_017654935.2. NCBI lineage: Eukaryota > Metazoa > Mollusca > Gastropoda > Neogastropoda > Raphitomidae > Phymorhynchus > Phymorhynchus buccinoides. The sequence goes on from CM065697.1 coordinate 44,061,455, forward strand.
TTTTCCTTTGCTTACGATCATCTACTATCTTTCTGACTTATTGGCCCATTCTCCTGCCTTTTTTCCCCAAAAAAAATCTTCCAAATAACTTTTCTCCTTTGAGCTCCTCCGAAATCGGAATGTGTCGGCTGTACGCAGTGGGGAGACCAGTGAAAACTGAAAACCGGACACATACGTACCTTACCCATTATGGCCATATGGCCTGGGAACGCAGAAGAAGAGTGTCCGAGATACATCTGTGCATGAGGATTAACATTGTATGTGACCAGCAGTTTGAATACTGTGTAATAGCAAGAGTAGTATACTTTTAGTACTCAATCTATTCTGTGCAGTGTACTCTGTATTATGTAAGCTATGTAAGAGAAAGGTTTTTCAGGCGGATGTGTGAGTTTAAGTTATACCTCGCTTGTTCCTGGACATCTGTGTGTGTGTGTGTGTGTGTGTATGTGCATGCATGCATGTGTGTGTGCGTGCTTGTGTGTGTGTCTGTGTGTGCATGCATGTGTGTGTGCGTGCTTGTGTGTCTGTGTGTGTGTCTGTGCTTGTGTGTGTGTGTCTGTGTGTGCATGCATGTGTGCGTGTGTGCATGCGTGTGTGTGTATTTGTGTATGTATGTCTGCTGTGTGTGTGTGTCTGCTGTGTGCGTGTGTGTGTGTGTGTATTCAGGTGAACGGAGATGACCTGACCCAGGCCTCTCACTACCACGCCTACCAGGCCCTGACCAACTGCCTGCCTGTCTGCCGACTGACCGTCTATAGAGAGAGGGCTGAGGCCAGTAGACCCATTGAGAAAGAAGGTGAGAGAGAGAGAGAGAGAGAGACAGAGAGAGACACTGTGCATAGAGACACGGAGAGAGAGAGAGAGAGAGAGAGACTGTATAGAGACAGAGAGAGGGTGAGAGAGGATCTGCCTGTCTGTCGACTGACCATCTATAGAGAGAGGGCTGAGGCCAGTAGACCCATTGAGAAAGAAGGTGAGACAGAGAGGGAGAGAGAGAGAGAGACTGGGACCAGCAATGAACGAGAAGAGAGAGAGAGAAGAAAAAGAGGCGTAGAAAGAGGGGGAAAAGACAGAATCCGCCACTCTGTTGACTGACCATGACTTGTATAGTTTGAGCTGACCCCTTGACAAAAGAACATGAGAGAGATTTCATTGGGTTGAAACTGCTAAGGGACAGTAGAGGAATACTTTCATACCAGTTTGGTTTGCATGGGTTCACTGAAAAAGAACATGAGAGAGATTTCATTGGTTTGAAACTACTAATAGGGGACAGTAGAGGAACTACTAATAGGGGACAGTAGATGAATACTTTCATACCAGTTTGGTTTGCATGGGTTCGCTGAAAAAGAACATGAGAGAGATTTCATTGGTTTGAAACTACTAATAGGGGACAGTAGATGAATACTTTCATACCAGTTTGGTTTGCATGGGTTCGCTGAAAAAGAACATGAGAGAGATTTCATTGGTTTGAAACTACTAATAGGGGACAGTAGAGGAACTACTAATAGGGGACAGTAGATGAATACTTTCATACCAGTTTGGTTTGCATGGGTTCGCTGAAAAAGAACATGAGAGAGATTTCATTGGTTTGAAACTACTAATAGGGGACAGTAGAGGAACTACTAATAGGGGACCGTAGATGAATACTTTCATACCAGTTTGGTTTGCATGGGTTCACTGAAAAAGAACATGAGAGAGATTTCATTGGTTTGAAACTGCTAAGGGACAGTAGAGGAATACTTTCATACCAGTTTGGTTTGCATGGGTTCGCTGAAAAAGAACATGAGAGAGATTTCATTGGGTTGAAACTACTAAGGGACAGTAGAGGAATACTTTCATACCAGTTTGGTTTGCATGGGTTCGCTGAGTTGTGAACTGTGAATGTTTAAGCATGATGTACGCTATAGTGTACTCTAGTGTTGAACAGTTGTGCAAGGCACTCTCGCGTAGAGAGAGCTAAAAAAATACTTTTTTTCAAAGGATCAGGATGTTTGTAAATAAAATGGTTTGCGTTTCATTCACCTTGATTTATTAGGTATGAGGTACTTTATAGTCGCAGAGGCGTCTGTGAAATTCAGAGCCACCCCATTTAAAAAATAAAAAAAATTTTGCATGCAAAATTTTTTTGCATGCAATTTTTTTGTGACTGATGAGGAAGGAAAGGGGGAGGGGCTGGGGGTAAATTTTGACCAAATGACAACTTTTTTGTTGCCACTGGGTTTAACGTGTGCTAAGTGCATGGGCACACGGGACCTCGGTTTATCATCTCATCCGAAAGACTCCACATTCAGACCGTAAGGCCTAGTGCAAAGGGAGAGGAAAAATCCCCTGTACCCAGGCGAAAACTCACTACCACTGCAGACCTGTTTACTCTACTCTTTTCGAGTAGTATTCTACTCAATTTGGACCTCTACTACTCTTCAAAATTGAAAATAACGCTCTTTAATTCTTGATTACTACTCATTTTCAGTGAACATTGTTTTGATGGTTTAATGAATAAAACTACACATTTTTAGCTATCCAGACTACTCGAGACTTGTGTAGGGGGTAAGCAGGTCTGCCACTGTGCCACTCTACACCTCATAGGTGAGCACTGAGCAGTCGCGTCTTTGTGTGCAGAAATTCTCAAAATCTCCTTGATGAAGCACAAGAGTCGACAACTGGGGATCAAGCTGGTGGGCAAAAGGTAAGCTTGGACAGTTTAAAAAATGTTTTTTTATAAAGGTCAGGTCAGGTCAGGTTAGGACGTTAGGCCTCGCGGCCTCTTCACTGTCCTTTCATTTTTGTTTGAACTTTTGCACAGCAGTTTTTATATTTTGTTTTTGGCAAATCTGCCTTTTAGTCATGCTCATATTGCAGTTTTGAGATGTTACTGTAATTATCAAGGAGGTTTTTGAATTGTGTTAGATTTTGTGCAGGAAGAGTGTTCTAAAACTTTGTTACTCTGTTAGAAAAGCATTTTTTTCTTATATTAGTTTGGCTATACTGGGTTAGTATTTTTAAATCACTGTTACAGGTTCTTGAGTCAGTTTGGGGGGGGGGGGGGGGGGGGGGGGGTGTTGAAGGGAGGTGGGTGTTAGTGTGTTGTGTTATGATTATATGCAATGCATTCTCTAATGTATTCATATTCATAGAGATGTATGGTGAGGATACGTGAACCAGTCTGTTAGAAATGTTTGTTCGAATGGTGAGTGAAAAGCGCATTGAGTTGCTTAGCAAGATTATGCGCTATATAAGCATTATTAATTATCATTATTATTCTTTTTTCTAGTTTATGTGCTTGTTTGGTTTCATTTCCTGAAATTTTGCAGGCCTGAATGTAACTGAATAGAAAAGGATACTAAATTTCTTTGAATATATCTTAAATACATTTACCGTAATTCACGGACTACAAGCCGCTTCGTAATATAAGCTGCACCCCCTACTTTAAAAAAAGAAAAGAAAAAAGTCACACACAATCCGCGTCGAAGCATAAGCCGCGGAAGTGTGGCGATGCACGATGTCCGCTTCCGGTTGAATCTAGAGTTGATCGCGGGTGTGTTGACTGCCAAAACGAAAAGCGAAACAGATCGTCATTTTGTGAAAAAATATACCGAAATCAAGGTGATTTTTTTGTCATCAACCATGAACAAGGCCACAGATCAAAGGTCAGAATCAAGGATGCCACTGAGTTGAGTTTACTTTCACTTTTGGTAACATTTAGGCCGCGGCACTGTACTAGCCGCAGGGGGGGGTGTTAAAAAAAAAAAGTTGCAGCTTTTAGTCCGCGAATTACGGAACTTAGAAAAGTTTGCATCATCTTACAATGATCTCTCTCTCTTTGTGTGTCTCTCTCTGTCTCTGTCTCTCTCTCTCTCTCTCTCTCTCTCTCTCTCTCTGTCTCTCTCTCTCTCTCTCTCTCTGTTTATGAAATGAGATTGCGTTAGTTTTACAAATTGTGGATTTGTTTGTTTGTTTTTCAAAAGCTTTTTAATGACTTCTGTTTTATTGTGGTGTTTGTGTGCAGAAATGGATCAGGGGTCTATATCCTCACACTGGTGAGTCCAGAGCGTGTTGGTTTCTTTATATATCGCAAGGCTTCTGAAAACGTACAGATTGTGCATATTTACGCACTAGAGCTCTCAAATCACCCCCCTAGAATCTGAAACTGCATGAGATTTACTCTTTGAAATCTCATTTAGGGGGTGAGATGATGCATTAAAATAATGACCCGTGCGTGAACACAACCGTTACTTATCACTAAGTTAATTACGTTCTTTGTATTTCATCGTCATCTAGGCCTTTCTGCCACAAGCTGTCTAGGCTAGATCTAAAATTCTACTGGATCGCGCAGAAAGCCCAAATTGTTGAAAGCTCATTGTGCATGGGGTGGGGTAGGAGGGGAGGGAGCTTCTCCCGTGTTTTCGTCTTTACCCCTTAAAATTTGCAACTGGGGGTGAAGATACCCGTTAGAATTCTAAACAGGGGGTGAGCGTTACCCCTTAAGAGGGTAAAAGATCAGAAGCCTTGAATTGCATTCAGAAATGCCCGTCTTGGTTGGTAGTATTCGTCACAGAATCTATCCTTTCCTATGCCGTTGAGCGTTGCGCTTCATATATTACAGAATTTGTTTTCAACAACACGAAACAACAACAACAAATGTGGAAACAAAGTTTCAGAGAAGGTGCTAGGGTCATTAGGTTTTCTAGCTTCACTGCGTATAACGTTGTGAGTGAAGGGGGTAGGCGGGTGATAAATAAAGTTGTGTTCAGATCCGTAGTGAGGCAATAAGTGTTAGAACTGTAAGGGGGGGATGGACATAACTCGAGATATTAAATATAAGGGATTTGGCATGGGAGTGTTTGCAAAATTCTTTTAATGCGTGCGTTTATTTTGTCGTTATCAATTTGTGTTGTTTCTTTTATATGTGTGTGACGTGCTGCACGAAAATTATCCTGTACTTGAGGACATACTAAATTATTTGATTGATTGATTTGATTGATAGCTCCATGTATAATTTGACGTTCATGGTTGTCCTTGGTTGCATCTCAACCGACAAGAGGGGAGTAACTTTTTTTTTTTTTAGCATGCATGTGTTGCTTTAACAGAAGGAACAGTCACATAAGCTCTAAAAATAAACAAACACATGGCAGGGTACTTGGCAGTGAATGTCTTTGCATTTGGTGGGAGTGTAGAGTGATGTCTCAGGCGAATGTCTTCGTCCATGCTGCTATATGAGCTAAAGCACCATGACACAAAGACGGGAATCAAAACATAATTGGTGAACATTGAGCTTATAAAAATGTAGATGTAGAAAAGCTTTATTGAAAATTTAAAAAATGGGAAAAAAAAACCCAAAACACACAAAAACCCCACCTGAAACAGACTGCAGAGCGTCACTGGAACATACAAACAACAAACAACTACACGACAAGTGCAAAGTGACGTTATTTTTATATTTGCTGTTTGCTGTTTAATTGTTTGTCTGTGTTGATAAAGGCGCATTCGCCGAAATATCCAGTAGTTTTGTTTTGTCTCTTGTGAATAAAATAACGTCACTTTGCACTTGTCGTGTAGTTGTTTGTTTTTTGTATTTAGAAAATGGAGTCGGATGTAGAAAAGCGTTTTTTGAAAGTTAGTGATGGGTGGATTGTTCCATATGATCCAGTGATACATTTTAACCCTTTGAATGCCAGCCATATTTCAGCCAAATATTTCCATTACATTGACCTGGGTAGAGAACAAACTCCGTCTGCAGTATTGGGGATTCTTCTGTGACATATATAAAATATGGTCTATCCTTACTTCCCAAAACTAAGACAATAGGGTCTTTGGATAATAGACCCCAATTTGATGCCTTTTAGTGGCATAGGTGTTAAATCACTGTGGTGCTGAAATGCGACTTTGGCGGTGAAAGGGTTAAAGCTGTCTTGGAATTTAGCCAATGATGGCTTAAAGCTGAGTTACATGTAACTCTCGAACGATGACCAATTAAAAATGCCAAAAATGGAGTTGAAGAGGAAATTTAAAAACCCAGCCTTACATGCCTTGATTGCCTCATTTGATTTTTGTGTGTGCAAATTTTGTGTTGCCTCATTTTCTCTCTCCTAGGCAAAATTGGGCGTTTCTCAAATTTGGTGTGCAAAGGGTTGCCGTATTATTTGGACTATAAGCGTGAAAATAGGGTTTTACGCCCTCTTCGGCCTTTCGGCCATGTGGGGCATTTGTAAATACAAAGATGGTGGGAACAATACTGGAGGCAATGCCCGGAGGCAGTGCTAAACCAGTAAAGTCCCGATTTTTTAATAATACAGATATGTGTAGCAGTAACCACGCCTCGGTTAAACCTCATCGGCTATGGTACCACCACAATTGTATCTAAGTATAGAGTAAGGAATATAGGCCCCCCCCCCCCCCCCCCCAATTTTATACAAATTTCAGATTTTGTTATTATTTTTTCTTACTATATTAGTAGTCATATTATAAGGTGCAGGGGTCTCAGTCTTTGAAAAAAAAAGTGTCGCCTTATAGAGCGAAAAATATGGTAGGTTAGAGCATGGTCTAAATTAAAAGTTTTGGATGATCAGGAATGTGTGGTACAGTAGAACCTCCCTTATAAGACCTCCCATTATAAGACTCCCTCCCACATAAGACCTACTTCTCTATGACATTGCTCTTCTTTGTAAGTATTAAAATTACCTCCCTTATAAGACCCCTCCCTTATAAGACCTCATTTGGGATGATTTTTGAAGGTCTTATAAGGCCTAAGGGAGGTTCCACTGTATGAATAACACAGTCAGGACTGATTGGCCTCTGTGTGTAAATCTGCAGATATTATGTCTGTCTGTGTGTGTCAGCTTCCCGGCTCCCTGGCGGCGTGTGACGGTCGGCTGAAGCCAGACGACAGAGTGCTGGAGATCAACGCCACCAATGTCAAGTACAGCTCCGTGGAGCAGACAGCGCACATCATACAGGTCAGTGTAGAGCGACACAGTGGTAGCGCGTTCGCCTCGTGTCAAGTAAACCCGAGTTCGAACCACCACAGAAGAAGAAGAAGAACCTGGGTGTACAGGGGATCTTTCCTCTCACTTTGCGCTAGGCCTTACGGTCTGAACGTGGAGTCTTTCGGATGAGACGATAAACCATCTATTTATCAATCTACTTCCCTCCCTTTATCTCCCTCTTCTTTTCCTCTCTCTCTCTCTCTCTCTCTCACTCTCCCCTCCCCCTCTCTCCCCCCTCCCCCCTCCCCTTCTGTCTCCTTTTTTTTAATTCTTTAAGTTCCCCCCTCTCTCTCCTCTCTTCCCTTTCCTCTCCATCTCTTCTTCTCTCTACCACGTGCTTCATGAACAAATTAATAATATTACTTAGAATATAAGAATAATTTGATATGAGAGAAAAATGTGAATTGGGTTGTTTGTTTTCCTGCTGTTTGTTCACTGTTGGTGTGATTTGGTTTGTATAACATTAGTAATGGGAGTGTGATTGATTCTGGAAGTCTTGACAAAGATTAACCCTTTCACCGCCAGTGTCACATTTTATCACCACAATGGTTTAACACCCATGTCACTAAAAGGCATCAAATCAGGACCTGTTATCCAAAGACCCTATTTTCTTAATTTTGGGACATAAGGATAGGCCTAATGTCATACATGTCACAGAAGAATTCCCAATATTGCAGATATTTTATTTTCTCTACCCAGGTAAGTTTAATGGTATGTTTGGGCTGAAAAATGGCTGGCGGCGAAAGGGTTAATCAATTGAAATGTTGACAAATGTTGAGCTTTTTGTTTTGCTTCTTCCCCCCTCAGGTCTGTCCCAAAATGATGTGGTTTTTTTCCCATGCAATATGACATTTTTTCCGTTGTGTCTGTCCAGACGTGCGGGGACAAGGTGCAGTTTGTGGTGTCGCGGACCAGCCGGCCCCAGACCCCGGACCTCATCCGGTCCACGTCGGTGGAGCTGTGTCAGAAGGGCACCGTGACCCTGGACTGTGACCCCCCGCTGTGTCCCCTCACCAACGTGTGCAAGGAGCGCACCGTCACCCTCAACAAGGTAACGCCGATGAAGCGGATGAAATTATAGGACTGCTGTACCTTATTATCATATTTAATAATAATAGCGGATATTTGTTGCGCTCTTTCTCCAAAGAGCTCAGAGCGCTTACAAAGTTAACTTTAGACAACAGCGATAACAATAGTAGTAAACGGTAGGCGGATTGGCCGCTACGGTGGCCGGATTGGCCTGACCTGAGACATGAAACGCTGGGGAGACTTCTATTTTTTGTTCTTTTGTTTTTGTGTTGATTTTTAATTTGGTTTATTTTTCTTTCTGTCGCAACGCACAATGCTGTATAAGTGTCCAATGGGACAGAGCAGCGTAGCCAGATTCAGAAACACAAAGCAACCAGAAACATATATATTAAATACAAATCCGATTCTTCACGCATGCGCACTTGCACACGCACACACACACAAACACACGCACAGCACACACACACAGAGAAAAAAAGACATTCTTACACAAAGGCTACTTTACATGCAAGCGCATACCGAGCAGTCAGCCAACACTACCGGCAGCTTACTCTCACGCATTACGAGTACTTTCATAGGAAACAATTGTAATGGTGCACGGGAAAACCAGACATGAGTTACTCAAAATAGTTAACAACCCCGTCTTCTATATTTCTTCTTCTTCTTCTTCTTTCGATCGCTCAGACAGTTTCCTGTCAATTATGAGTGCAGATGCGTCATGCTGCCGTAAGTAAGAAATAATGAGGCCCAGCATGTCCGACTTTGGCTGGAGAAAATGTTTTTGAAAGTGTTTTGTGAAAAAAGGCAGGAGAATGGACCGGAAAGGCAAAAAGATAGTAGATGACAGTAAGCAAAGGGAAAAGGCAGAGTCAAAGAGAGTGGCAGATTAGAGGAAGTTACAAGCACAGAACTTCCAGAAGGTGGAGAACTATTTATAGAAAAGACCCCCCAGTATCCCCATGGGGAGATTATGACATTTGACATTAGCCTGCAGTAGTAGGGGCCAACAGTATCACGAGAGCTGTACAATAGACGATTTTCTACAGTATTGGAGAGTCATGGTACAGTTTAGTCTCTTGTGGAAGACTATGACTCTCGAACGAGGGGGGCCCTTGCACCGGCTCTGGTGCTGCAGCCAAAGGGATGGGTTGGCCTTTGGGGACCTTCCCTAAACGCCAGCTGTGTCCTCAAATCCCTTTGGCTGAGAGAGTGGGGATGTACCCTAGGCAAGGCATCTCCACTATAAACTATTCTAGCCCCCCCCCCCCCTCCCACCCTAATGGATCTGTATAATTCTAAATGCCCCAAATAGTCTGGTGACTCAGAAGGCGTAAAATCTCTATTTTTCTCTCTCTCTCCCCCCTCCCACCCCCCCGAATAGCATCTGTCCTCTCTTTTGGCAGTCATGGTCAGAAAACGACTGACTAACATACATACCTTATGAAATACAGGGATCTCCCCATGGGGATACCTGGGGGGGGGGGGGGTTCTTTCGTAAAAATAGTTCCCCCGCCCTGTTGAAGTTCTGTGCTTGTAACTTCCTCTAATTTGCCACTCTCTTTGACTCTGCCTTTTCCCTTTGCTTTCTATCATCTACTATCTTTCTGAACTTATTGGCCCATTTCTCCTGCCTTTAAAAAAAAAATCTTCCCAATAATTTTCTCCTTTGAGCTCCCCCGGAATCGGAATGTGTCGGCTGTACGGAGTGGGAAGACCAGTGAAGACTGGACACATACATACCTTACGTACATACGTGCCTGAGAATACCGAAGAAGAAGAAGAAGAAATACAGGGATAAATAAAGGTGAAGGAAATGGTACCAGGGTAATGAGAGGTATGGAGGCCACTTCTTTGATCGCGGCCATGTTAGGTGTATGGAACAGTTAGCCAATGGATCTTCATGGGAGCAACTTTTCCTGTTCCTTTTCTGGTAAAATTCAAAAACAGAAAAAGGAACAGGAAAAGTTGCTCCCATGAAGATCCATTGGCTAACTGTTCCATACACCTAACATGGCCGCGATCAAAGAAGTGGCCTCCATACCTCTCATTACCCTGGTACTTTTACCTTCACCCTTTATTTATCCCTGTATTTCTTCTTCTTCTTCTTCTGTATTCTCAGGCACGTATGTACGTAAGGTATGTATGTGTCCAGTCTTCACTGGTCTTCCCACTCCGTACAGCCGACACATTCTGATTTTCGGAGGAGCTCAAAGGAGAAAAATTATTGGGAAGATTTTTTTTTTAAAGGCAGGAGAATGGGCCAATAAGTCAGAAAGATAGTAGATGATAGAAAGCAAAGGGAAAAGGCAGAGTCAAAGAGAGTGGCAAATTAGAGGAAGTTACAAGCACAGAACTTCAACAGGGTGGGGGAACTATTTTTACGAAAGAACCCCCCCCCCCAGGTATCCCCATGGGGAGATCCCTGTATTTCATAAGGTATGTATGTTAGTCAGTCGTTTCTGACCATGACTGCCAAATAGCAGAGGGGACAGATGCTATTCGGCGGGGTGGGAGGGGAGAGAGAGAGAAAAAATAGAGATTTTACGCCCTCTGAGTCACCAGACTATTTGGGGCATTTAGAATTATACAGATCCATTAGGGTGGGAGGGGGGGGGGGGGCTAGAATAGTTTATAGTGGAGATGCCTTGCCTAGGGTACATCTCCACTCTCTCAGCCAAAGGGATTTGAGGACACAGCTGGCGTTGAGGAAAGGTCCCCAAAGGCCAACCCAATCCCTTTTTGGCTGCAGCACCAGAGCCGGCGCAAAGGCTCCCTCGTTCGAGAGTCATAGTCTTCAACAAGAGACTAAACTGTACCATGACTCTCCAATACTGTAGAAAATCGTCTATTGTACAGCTCTCATGCTACTGTAGGCCCCTACTACTGCAGGCTATTGTCAAATGTCATAATCTCCCCATGGGGATACTGGGGGGTCTTTTGTATAAATAGTTTCTCCACCTTCTGGAAGTTCTGTGCTTGTAACTTCCTCTAATCTGCCACTCTCTTTGACTCCTGCCTTTTCCCTTAGCTTACTGTCATCTACTATCTTTTCTGCCTTTCCGGTCCATTCTCCTGCCTTTTTTTTCACAAAACACTTTCAAAAACATTTCCTCCAGCCAAAGTCGGACTTGCTGGGCCTCATTATTTCTTACTTACGGCAGCATGACGCATCTGCACTCATAATTGACAGGAAACTGTCTGAGCGATCGAAGAAGAAGAAGAAGAAGAAATATAGAAGACGGGGTTGTTAACTATTTTGAGTAACTCATGTCTGGTTTTCCCGTGCACCATTACAATTGTTTCCTATGAAAGTACTCGTAATGCGTGAGAGTAAGCTGCCGGTAGTGTTGGCTGACTGCTCGGTATGCGCTTGCATGTAAAGTAGCCTTTGTGTAAGAATGTCTTTTTTTCTCTGGTGTGTGTGTGCATGTGCGTGTGTTTGGTGTGTGTGTGCGTGTGCAAGCGTGCGCATGCGTGAAGAATCGGATTTGTATTTAATATATATGTTTCTGGTTGCTTTGTGTTTCTGAATCTGGCTACGCTGCTCTGTCCCATTGGACACTTATACAGCATTGTGCGTTGCGACAGAAAGAAAAATAAACCAAATTAAAAATCAACACAAAAACAAAAGAACAAAAAATAGAAGTCTCCCTAGCGTTTCATGTCTCAGGTCAGGCCAATCCGGCCACCGTAGCGGCCAATCCGCCTACCGTTTACTACTATTGTTATCGCTGTTGTCTAAAGTTAACTTTGTAAGCGCTCTGAGCTCTTTTGGAGAAAGAGCGCAACAAATATCCGCTATTATTATTAAATATGATAATAAGGTACAGCAGTCCTATAATTTCATCCGCTTCATCGGCGTTACCTTGTTGAGGGTGACGGTGCGCTCCTTGCACACGTTGGTGAGGGGACACAGCGGGGGGTCACAGTCCAGGGTCACGGTGCCCTTCTGACACAGCTCCACCGACGTGGACCGGATGAGGTCCGGGGTCTGGGGCCGGCTGGTCCGCGACACCACAAACTGCACCTTGTCCCCGCACGTCTGGACAGACACAACGGAAAAAATGTCATATTGCATGGGAAAAAAACCACATCATTTTGGGACAGACCTGAGGGGGGAAGAAGCAAAACAAAAAGCTCAACATTTGTCAACATTTCAATTGATTAACCCTTTCGCCGCCAGCCATTTTTCAGCCCAAACATACCATTAAACTTACCTGGGTAGAGAAAATAAAATATCTGCAATATTGGCAAATTCCTCTGTGACATGTATAACATCAGGCCTATCCTTACCTCCCAAAATTAAGAAAATAGGGTCTTTGGATAACAGGTCCTGATTTGATGCCTTTTAGTGACATGGGTGTTAAACCATTGTGGTGATAAATGTGACACTGGCGGTGAAAGGGTTAATCTTTGTCAAGACTTCCAGAATCAATCACACTCCCATTACTAATGTTATACAAACCAAATCACACCAACAGTGAACAAACAGCAGGAAAACAAACAACCGAATTAACATTTTTCTCTCATATCAAATTATTCTATTTTTCTAAGATAATATTATTAATTTGTTCATGAAGCACATGGTAAAGAGAAGAAGAGATGGAGAGGAAAGGGAAGAGAGGAGAGAGAGGGGGGAACTTAAAGAATTAAAAAAAAGGAGACAGAAGGGGAGGGGGGAGGGGGGAGAGGGGGGGGAGGGGAGAGTGAGAGAGAGAGAGAGAGAGAGAGGAAAAGAAGAGGGAGATAAAGGGAGGGAAGTAGATTGATAAATAGATGGTTTATCGTCTCATCCGAAAGACTCCACGTTCAGACCGTAAGGCCTAGTGCAAAGTGAGAGGAAAAATCCCCTGTACCCAGGTTCTTCTTCTTCTTCTGTGGTGGTTCGAACTCGGGTTTACTTGACACGAGGCAAACGCGCTACCACTGTGTCGCTCTACACTGACCTGTATGATGTGCGCTGTCTGCTCCACGGAGCTGTACTTGACATTGGTGGCGTTGATCTCCAGCACTCTGTCGTCTGGCTTCAGCCGACCGTCACACGCCGCCAGGGAGCCGGGAAGCTGACACACACAGACAGACATAATATCTGCAGATTTACACACAGAGGCCAATCAGTCCTGACTGTGTTATTCATACAGTGGAACCTCCCTTAGGCCTTATAAGACCTTCAAAAATCATCAAAAAATGAGGTCTTATAAGGGATGGGTCTTATAAGGGAGGTAATTTTAATACTTACAAAGAAGAGCAATGTCTCAGAGAAGTAGGTCTTATGTGGGAGGGAGTCTTATAATGGGAGGTCTTATAAGGGAGGTTCTACTGTACCACACATTCCTGATCATCCAAAACTTTTAATTTAGACCATGCTCTAACCTACCATATTTTTCGCTCTATAAGGCGACACTTTTTTTTTCAAAGACTGAGACCCCTGCACCTTATAATATGACTACTAATATAGTAAGAAAATATACTAACAAAATCTGAAATTTGTATAAAATTGGGGAGGGGGGGGGGGGGGGCCTATATTCCTTACTCTATACTTAGATACAATTGTGGTGGTACCATAGCCGATGAGGTTTAACCGAGGCGTGGTTACTGCTACACATATCTGTATTATTAAAAAATCGGGACTTTACTGGTTTAGCACTGCCTCCGGGCATTGCCTCCAGTATTGTTCCCACCATCTTTGTATTTACAAATGCCCCACATGGCCGAAAGGCCGAAGAGGGCGTAAAACCCTATTTTCACGCTTATAGTCCAAATAATACGGCAACCCTTTGCACACCAAATTTGAGAAACGCCCAATTTTGCCTAGGAGAGAGAAAATGAGGCAACACAAAATTTGCACACACAAAAATCAAATGAGGCAATCAAGGCATGTAAGGCTGGGTTTTTAAATTTCCTCTTCAACTCCATTTTTGGCATTTTTAATTGGTCATCGTTCGAGAGTTACATGTAACTCAGCTTTAAGCCATCATTGGCTAAATTCCAAGACTGCTTTAACCCTTTCACCGCCAAAGTCGCATTTCAGCACCACAGTGATTTAACACCTATGCCACTAAAAGGCATCAAATTGGGGTCTATTATCCAAAGACCCTATTGTCTTAGTTTTGGGAAGTAAGGATAGACCTTATTTTATATATGTTACAGAAGAATCCCCAATACTGCAGATGGATTTTGTTCTCTACCCAGGTAAAGTTAATGGAAATATTTGGCTGAAATATGGCTGGCATTCAAAGGGTTAAAATGTATCACTGGATCATATGGAACAATCCACCCATCACTAACTTTCAAAAAACGCTTTTCTACATCCGACTCCATTTTCTAAATACAAAAAACAAACAACTACACGACAAGTGCAAAGTGACGTTATTTTATTCACAAGAGACAAAACAAAACTACTGGATATTTCGGCGAATGCGCCTTTATCAACACAGACAAACAATTAAACAGCAAACAGCAAATATAAAATAACGTCACTTTGCACTTGTCGTGTAGGTGTTTGTTGTTTGTATGTTCCAGTGACGCTGCAGTCTGTTTCAGTGGGGTTTTTGTGTGTTTTGTGTTTTTTTTTTCCATTTTTTAAATTTCCAATAAAGCTTTTCTACATCTACATTTTTATAAGCTCAATGTTCACCAATTATGTTTTGATTCCCGTCTTTGTGTCATGGTGCTTTAGCTCATATAGCAGCATGGACGAAGACATTCGCCTGAGACATCACTCTACACTCCCACCAAATGCAAAGACATTCACTGCCAAGTACCCTGCCATGCGTTTGTCTATTTTTAGAGCTTATGTGACTGTTCCTTCTGTTAAAGCAACACATGCATGCTAAAAAAAAAAAAAGTTACTCCCCTCTTGTCGGTTGAGATGCGACCAAGGACAACCAAGAACGTCAAATTATACATGGAGCTATCAATCAAATCAATCAATCAAATAATTTAGATGCCCTCAAGTACAGGATAATTTTCGTGCAGCACGTCACACACATATAAAAGAAACAACACAAATTGATAACGACAAAATAAACGCACGCATTAAAAGAATTTTGCAAACACTCCCATGCCAAATCCCTTATATTTAATATCTCGAGTTATGTCCATCCCCCCCTTACAGTTCTAACACTTATTGCCTCACTACGGATCTGAACACAACTTTATTTATCACCCGCCTACCCCCTTCACTCACAACGTTATACGCAGTGAAGCTAGAAAACCTAATGACCCTAGCACCTTCTCTGAAACTTTGTTTCCACATTTGTTGTTGTTGTTTCGTGTTGTTGAAAACAAATTCTGTAATATATGAAGCGCAACGATCAACGGCATAGGAAAGGATAGATTCTGTGACGAATACTACCAACCAAGACGGGCATTTCTGAATGCAATTCAAGGCTTCTGATCTTTTACCCTCTTAAGGGGTAACGCTCACCCCCTGTTTAGAATTCTAACGGGTATTTTCACCCCCAGTTGCAAATTTTAAGGGGTAAAGACGAAAACATGGGAGAAGCTCCCTCCCCTCCTACCCCACCCCATGCACAATGAGCTTTCAACAATTTGGGCTTTCTGCGCGATCCAGTAGAGTTTTAGATCTAGCCTAGACAGCTTGTGGCAAAAAGGCCTAGATGACTGAAATACAAAGAACGTACGGGTCATTATTTTAATGCATCATCGCACCCCCTAAATGAGATTTCAAAGAGTAAATCTCATGCACAGTTTCAGATTCTAGGGGGGGTGATTTGAGAGCTCTAGTGCGTAAATATGCACAATCTGTACGTTTTCAGAAGCCCTGCGATATATAAAGAAACCAACACGCTCTGGACTCACCAGTGTGAGGATATAGACCCCTGATCCATTTCTGCACACAAACACCACAATAAAACAGAAGTCATTAAAAAGCTTTTGAAAAACAAACAAACAAATCCACAATTTGTAAAACTAACGCAATCTCATTTCAGACAGAGAGAAACAGAGAGAGAGAGAGAGAGAGAGAGAGAGAGAGAGAGAGAGAGAGAGAGAGAGAGACAGAGACAGAGAGAGACACACAAAGAGAGAGAGATCATTGTAAGATGATGCAAACTTTTCTAAGTTCCGTAATTCGCGGACTAAAAGCTGCAACTTTTTTTTTTAACACCCCCCCCTGCGGCTAGTACAGTGCCGCGGCCTAAATGTTACCAAAAGTGAAAGTAAACTCAACTCAGTGGCATCCTTGATTCTGACCTTTGATCTGTGGCCTTGTTCATGGTTGATGACAAAAAAAAATCACCTTGATTTCGGTATATTTTTCACAAAATGACGATCTGTTTCGCTTCCGACACTTTCGTTTTGGCAGTCAACACACCCGCGATCAACTCTAGACTCAACCGGAAGCGGACATCGTGCATCGCCACACTTCCGCGGCTTATGCTTCGACGCGGATTGTGTGTTACTTTTTTCTTTTCTTTTTTTTAAAGTAGGGGGTGCAGCTTATATTACGAAGCGGCTTGTAGTCCGTGAATTACGGTAAATGTATTTAAGATATATTCAAAGAAATTTAGTATCCTTTTCTATTCAGTTACATTCAGGCCTGCAAAATTTCAGGAAATGAAACCAAACAAGCACATAAACTAGAAAAAAGAATAATAATAATAATTAATAATGCTTATATAGCGCATAATCTTGCTAAGCAACTCAATGCGCTTTTCACTCACCATTCGTACAAACATTTCTAACAGACTGGTTCACGTATCCTCACCATACATCTCTATGAAAATGAATACATTAGAGAATGCATTGCATATAATCATAACACAACACACTAACACCCACCTCCCTTCAACACCCCCCCCCCCCCCCCCCCCAACTGACTCAAGAACCTGTAACAGTGATTTAAAAATACTAACCCAGTATAGCCGAACTAATATTAGAAAAAAAATGCTTTTCTAACAGAGTAACAAAGTTTTAGAACACTCTTCCTGCACAAAATCTAACACAATTCAAAAACCTCCTTGATAAATTACAGTAACATCTCAAAACTGCAATATGAGCATGACTAAAAGGCAGATTTGCCAAAAACAAAATATAAAAACCTCTCAGCTGTGCAAAAGTTCAAACAAAAATGAAAGGACAGTGAAGAGGCCGCGAGGCCTAACGTCCTAACCTGACCTGACCTGACCTTTATAAAAAAAACATTTTTTAAACTGTCCAAGCTTACCTTTTGCCCACCAGCTTGATCCCCAGTTGTCGACTCTTGTGCTTCATCAAGGAGATTTTGAGAATTTCTGCACACAAAGACACGACTGCTCAGTGCTCACCTATGAGGTGTAGAGTGGCACAGTGGCAGACCTGCTTACCCCCTACACAAGTCTCCAGTAGTCTGGATAGCTAAAATTGTAGTTTTATTCATGAAACCATCAAACAGTGTTCACTGAAAATGAGTAGTAATCAAGAATTAAAGAGCATTATTTTCAGGTTTGAAGAGTAGTAGAGGTCCAAATTGAGTAGAATACTACTCGAAAAGAGTAGAGTAAACAGGTCTGCAGTGGTAGTGAGTTCGCCTGGGTACAGGGGATTTTTCCTCTCCCTTTGCACTAGGCCTTACGGTCTGAACGTGGAGTCTTTCGGATGAGACGATAAAACCGAGGTCCCGTGTGCCCATGCACTTAGCATACGCTAAACCCAGAGGCAACAAAAAAGTTGTCATTTGGTTAATATTTATCCCCCAGCCCCTCCTCTTTCCTTCCTCATCAGTCACAAAAAAATTGCATGCACAAAAAATTTGCATGCAAAATTTTTTTTATTTTTTAAATGGGGTGGCTCTGAATTTCACAGACGCCTCTGCGACTATAAAGTACCTCATACCTAATAAATCAAGGTGAATGAAACGCAAACCATTTTATTTACAAACATCCTGATCCTTTGAAAAAAAGTATTTTTTTAGCTCTCTCTACGCGAGAGTGCCTTGCACAACTGTTCAACACTAGAGTACACTATAGCGTACATCATGCTTAAACATTCACAGTTCACAACTCAGCGAACCCATGCAAACCAAACTGGTATGAAAGTATTCCTCTACTGTCCCTTAGCAGTTTCAACCCAATGAAATCTCTCTCATGTTCTTTTTCAGCGAACCCATGCAAACCAAACTGGTATGAAAGTATTCCTCTACTGTCCCTTAGTAGTTTCAAACCAATGAAATCTCTCTCATGTTCTTTTTCAGTGAACCCATGCAAACCAAACTGGTATGAAAGTATTCATCTACTGTCCCCTATTAGTAGTTCCTCTACTGTCCCCTATTAGTAGTTTCAAACCAATGAAATCTCTCTCATGTTCTTTTTCAGCGAACCCATGCAAACCAAACTGGTATGAAAGTATTCATCTACTGTCCCCTATTAGTAGTTCCTCTACTGTCCCCTATTAGTAGTTTCAAACCAATGAAATCTCTCTCATGTTCTTTTTCAGCGAACCCATGCAAACCAAACTGGTATGAAAGTATTCATCTACTGTCCCCTATTAGTAGTTTCAAACCAATGAAATCTCTCTCATGTTCTTTTTCAGCGAACCCATGCAAACCAAACTGGTATGAAAGTATTCATCTACTGTCCCCTATTAGTAGTTCCTCTACTGTCCCCTATTAGTAGTTTCAAACCAATGAAATCTCTCTCATGTTCTTTTTCAGTGAACCCATGCAAACCAAACTGGTATGAAAGTATTCCTCTACTGTCCCTTAGTAGTTTTCAACCAATGAAATCTCTCTCATGTTCTTTTGTCAAGGGGTCAGCTCAAACTATACAAGTCATGGTCAGTCAACAGAGTGGCGGATTCTGTCTTTTTCCCCCTCTTTCTACGCCTCTTTTTCTTCTCTCTCTCTCTTCTCGTTCATTGCTGGTCCCAGTCTCTCTCTCTCTCCCTCTCTGTCTCACCTTCTTTCTCAATGGGTCTACTGGCCTCAGCCCTCTCTCTATAGATGGTCAGTCGACAGACAGGCAGATCCTCTCTCACCCTCTCTCTGTCTCTATACACTGTCTCTCTCTCTCTCTCTCTCTCTCTCTCCGTGTCTCTATGCACAGTCTCTCTCACTCTCTCTCTCTCTCTCTCTCTCTCTCACCTTCTTTCTCAATGGGTCTACTGGCCTCAGCCCTCTCTCTATAGACGGTCAGTCGACAGACAGGCAGGCAGTTGGTCAGGGCCTGGTAGGCGTGGTAGTGAGAGGCCTGGGTCAGGTCATCTCCATTCACCTGAATACACACACACACACACGCACACAGCAGACACACACACACAGCAGACATACATACACAAATACACACACACGCATGCACACACGCACACATGCATGCACACACAGACACAAGCACAGACACACACACAGACACACAAGCACGCACACACACATGCATGCACACACAGACACACACACAAGCACGCACACACACATGCATGCATGCACACACACACACACACACACACACACACAGATGTCCAGGAACAAGCGAGGTATAACTTAAACTCACACATCCGCCTGAAAAACCTTTCTCTTACATAGCTTACATAATACAGAGTACACTGCACAGAATAGATTGAGTACTAAAAGTATACTACTCTTGCTATTACACAGTATTCAAACTGCTGGTCACATACAATGTTAATCCTCATGCACAGATGTATCTCCGACACTCTTCTTCTGCGTTCCCAGGCCATATGGCCATAATGGGTAAGGTACGTACGTGTCCGGTTTTCAGTTTTCACTGGTCTCCCCACTGCGTACAGCCGACACATTCCGATTTCGGAGGAGCTCAAAGGAGAAAAGTTTATTTGGAAGATTTTTTTGGGGAAAAAAGGCAGGAGAATGGGGCCAATAAGTCAGAAAGATAGTAGATGACCGTAAGCAAAGGAAAAAGGCAGAGTCAAAGAGAGTGGCGGATTAGAGAAAGTTACAAGCACAGAACTTCCAGAAGGTGGGGGAACTATTTTTATGAAAGACCCCCTGGCATCCCCACGGGGAGAGACTCGTGGAGGGGGCGTGGTCATCCAGCTCCCCGGATGGAGGCACGAGGCATCCACCGACTGCCCCATCTCCGACTCTCAAAACTCCCATCTGACGCACTGGACTTGAGCCCAGCGTGGCACAAAAATGTAGCAAATTGTCACACGATGCACAGACTGCCTAAAGTGAGCACTACCCTTATGAAAGTGTCACATCATAACAAAGCACTATGGTATCAATAGACGATTTTCGGAAAAAACCCGAGGGGAGAGCATTTTCGTGAAAACTAGAGTTGTTTACCTTGACCAAGGCGGACCATAGCAACCATGGTGTCGAAGCTTGAAACCGCGACTTGCAAACATATTTTAGAAAAATTAGGGGTGGCGAGTGGCCACAAGCTGATAGAACTTGCAAAATGTGACGTAAAACTATAAATTACATCAAATTTAGAATGGTCTGATTTATTGATTTCAGAATTAACACTGACATACACACACACAAAAACGATATTCATCACTGTACCTCCAGGATCTGGTCTCCAGGTTTCAGGCGCCCATCTCTGGCCACTGCCCCGTCAGTGAAGATCTCCTGAATCACAGTGCAGATCTGCACGGTGCCACACACACACAAACGACATTTCATTCATTTAACATGACTGTAAATGTGGACTGGGATGGGCTAGGACGAGAGAGGTTGACGACCCTGCGCAACTGTCCCTCACTTTAATCCAACTCACGCGCAAGTCATCTTCAACAAAGTGTCCCTAAAGAACTTCAACATCAATGTCTCCTCATGGGAAACCCTGGCACAGAACAGACCAGCATGGCGTGGTGCAGTAACAAAGGGAGCCACCAACTTCGAGGCGCACCGTATCGAGACATCGCAGGCAAAGCGTGAGGCACGCAAGATCCGCCTAAACAGTCGCAGCTCTGCAAGCTCCCCGACAGATCCCCCCAACTCTTTCTCCTGTCCTCACTGTCAGAGATCCTTCCTGGCTCGCATTGGCCTCACTAGCCATATGTCAGAGAAACTCATCCAGCATCCTAGATTTTAACAGGGACGAACTGGTCATCATCCCTCGGGATGGACGAACGACAAATGTGGGAAACTGCAGTGTGTGCTTCATTTAAGTAATGTTATTTTTTCAGTTTTGGTGAATTTGTCACTGACATAGAGGATTTGTTTTTGCATCAATATTTTTTTGTGTGTATGTGTATTTTCCCTTGAAATCATGTAACATGTAAATATGGGAAGCTGCACAGTGCGTTTCTTTTGGTGATGCTCTTTTTGTGACTTTGTTACTTGTCATAAATGTTGACGATTTGTTTTTATTTGAATGCTTTACGTCGTTTTCCTATCTTGTCATTGCAACATGCACAGAACATTCTAATGGATTATTGCGCTATACAGTGGAACCTCCCTCATAAGACCTCCCATTATAAGACTCCCTCCCACATAAGACCTACTTCTCTGAGACATTGTCCTTCTTTGCAAGCATTAAAATTACCTCCCTTATAAGACCTCCCATTATAAGACTCCCTCCCACATAAGACCTACTTCTCTGAGACATTGTCCTTCTTTGCAAGCATTAAAATTACCTCCCTTATAAGACCCCTTCCTTATAAGACCTCATTTTGGATGATTTTTGAAGGTCTTATAAGGGAGGTTCCACTGTATAAATAAAATTAGTATTATTAATATCTTTATAACAGGCGTCACAATGGCTAACGAAACAAAACAAAACTCCAACATTTTGGGTAAGGGAGATGGGAAGGTGGAGGGTCGGAAAAGAGAGGTAGTACTTCCCTCAAAAACTAGAAAAACTTTGATGTAATTTAGAACAGGGCTCCCAGGGACACCCATTTGGGGGTCTATGAAGTACTAAAATTCTAAAGTACCCTCTAGAAGAATGTGCAGGGGTTCCCAGGGATGCACTAGAAAAATTCTTTTTAACATTCGCAATGCCACTGGGACCCTCTATCCCGCCTCTAGGACCCTCTATTCTGTAAGTGAAGGAGTCCCTGGGACCCCTTGTTTTGCAGGACGATTGGGAGCCCTGGAACAGTTTAATGCTATTCAAGTATCTTACACAAATCTGTGACTTTGTTCATTATTTGTGTTACACTTGCAGTAAAGTCAGAGAGGAGAGGATGCAGAGAAAGAAACTAAGGACGTATAGCACATTCAGCCTCTAATTTTTCCTTTGATTTCAGAGACAAACTTGAGAACAGGAAGACCCTATAAGAATAGAAGTCTAGAAATCTTACTTGTTGTTAACATAGAAAAAACTACAAAAACTTGAGACGAGACTGTAAAAAAACGAGAAAAAAACCCATACTGAATGGAAGAAAAGGTAGCTCCTGATCTAAAGGCGCTTAGCTCCAGTTCTTCAGAGGAGAACATTGGCAAGTTGGAGGCGGTCCAGCGTAGGACAGCACAATTTGTGCTGAACCAGTACAGGCCTACATCAAGTGTGAGCACCATGCTCGAGAATCTGGGCTGGGAATCACTGGAGAGCAGACGGCAGAGGACCAGGCTCTCCACGCTGCACAAGATCAGCACAGACACTGTACGAATCTGAAAGCAAAGCTGGTGTCGCTTCCATCTCGGCAAAGGCGTGGTCACCACCTGCAGTTCCAGCGCATTCAGTGCCGCACAAAACATAGGTCTAATTCCTCCCTCCCAAGGACCATCAATCAGGGAGTGGAACGAACTGCAGCAGGATTCTATTGTGGCCTTCACTGCTGGCGTGCGTAGCGTGTCATAATTCCAGTCCCCCCCCCCCCCCCACCCTTGTTTCCTACCACCACCACCATTGCCAACCGGAATTTGTCCACCCCACCATCGGAACCCCTATTTTTCAGTGTTTTTTTTTCTCCAAAGGAGCCAGAATGGTCAGCTCACTGACCGTGGGCCCTCAAGGGAAGAAGAAGAAGAAGAAGAAGTTGCTTACAGCTTTAACCATTCATACTGTTTACTTCCATTGCTTGTTGTTAACAATTTTACATGATCCTTGAGCATTCCATCTTGTACGCAAAAACATTCGCCTGCAGTTTAATCTGTATCAGAACAGGGTGGAAGAGTTAGGTATTAGATACTTTATAGTCACAGAGGCGTCTCTGTGAAATTCAGGTTGCTCCCACTTGGAGAGCGTGTCGCAGCCAGAGGCGCGTCAACCACTTTTTTGTTCTTTTTTTTTTTTGCATGCAATTTTGTGTGTGACTGATAAGGAAGGAAGGGGGGTGGGTGGGTGGGGGTAAATTTTGACCAAATGACAACTTTTTTGTTGCCACTGGGATTAACGTGTGCTAAGTGCATGGGCACACAGGACCTCGGTTTATCGTCTCATCCGAAAGACTCCACGTTCAGACTGTAAGGCCTAGTGTAAAGTGAGAGGAAAAATCCCCTGTACCCAGGTTCGAACTCGGGTTTACTTGATACAAGGCGAACACATTTCCTCTATGCCACTCTACACTGAGGTTACTCTGAGGTTAATGTGCTTGTCTCAAAAGCAAAAGTGTCTGGGTTCAAATCAAGATAGCAGCAGACTTTTCTGCCTGCACTCGGCTACGTAGATCTTATGGTCAAACTGCCAAGTCGCTTGGGAAACACAATAGAATTGAGCACCTTTCTTTCACACGCTTGTGAATTCAGAGGTCCTTAACATTCAGTGAGCAGCATACAATGCTATGTACAGCACACATAACAAACAGTACTGGTATTCCTATATTGGTGCTCACACACACACTTCCTTTTCTTCTTCTACATTCCCAGGCCATATGGCCATAATGGGTGAGGTACGTATGTGTCCGGTTTTCAGTTTACATTGGTCTCCTTGCTGCATTCAGCAGACACATTCCGATTTCAGAGGAGCTCAATGGAGAAAACTATTTCAAAGGTGTTTTTTTCTTTTAAAAGGTATGAGAAGGGACCAAAAAGACAGAAAAACGGTAGATGACAAGAGAAAAGGAAAAGGCAGAGTCAAAGAGAGTGATAGATTAGAGGAGGTTACAAGCACAGAACTTCGGTGTGCGAACTGTTTGTAATTCTTCTTCTTCTTCTTCTTCGTTCGCTCAGACAGTTTCCTGTCATATGAGCGTAGATGCGTCATGCTGCTGTTATGCGCCTAACTAAGAAATAGGTAGGCCCAGCATGTCCGACTTCGGCTGAAGAAATCTTTGCAAGAATGTATAAAAAAAAGGCAGGAGAATGGACCAATGAGATAGAAAGATAGCAGATGACAGTAAGCAAAGGGAAAAGGCAGAGTCAAAGAGAATGACGGAATTAGAGAAAGTTACAAGCACAGAACTTCCAGAAGGTGGGGGAACTATTTGTACAAAAGACCCCCCGGTATCCCCCGGGGGGGGGGGGGGGGGGACTGTTTGTAATGAAAGATCCTCCCACAAGGGAGCACACACACACATGCACACATAGAGAAACAGTGTCTGATGGCCCCTCACCAGAGGAGTGTCTGCGCCGCCTACAATGCTGATGTTGAGCTGGTCCTCCTCCCCCCTCTGGATCTCTATGGTGGACACCTGGCCCTCCAACACCGGGTTCTTCCCTGCAACCACGAGACATCAACCACACCACCTCATCAGTCAGTCAATCCCTGCAACCACGAGACATCAACCACACCACCTCATCAGTCAGTCAATCCCTGCAACCACGAGACATCAACCACACCACCTCATCAGTCAGTCAATCCCTGCAACCACGAGACATCAACCACACCACCTCATCAGTCAGTCAATCCCTGCAACGACAAGACATCATCAACCACACCACCTCATCAGTCAGTCAATCCCTGCAACCACGAGACATCAACCACACCACCTCATCAGTCAGTCAATCCCTGCAACCACGAGACATCAACCACACCACCTCATCAGTCAGTCAATCCCTGCAACCACGAGACATCATCAACCACACCACCTCATCAGTCAGTCAATCCCTGCAATGACGAGACATCATCAACCACACCACCTCATCAGTCAGTCAATCCCTGCAATGACGAGACATCATCAACCACACCACCTCATCAGTCAGTCAACCCTGCAACGACAGGACATCATCAACCACACCACCTCATCAGTCAGTCAATCCCTGCAACCACGAGACATCATCAACCACACCACCTCATCAGTCAGTCAATCCCTGCAATGACGAGACATCATCAACCACACCACCTCATCAGTCAGTCAACCCTGCAATGACAAGACATCATCAACCACACCACCTCATCAGTCAGTCAATCCCTGCAATGACGAGACATCATCAACCACACCACCTCATCAGTCAGTCAATCCCTGCAACCACGAGACATCATCAACCACACCACCTCATCAGTCAGTCAATCCCTGCAACCACGAGACATCAACCACACCACCTCATCAGTCAGTCAATCCCTGCAACCACGAGACATCAACCACACCACCTCATCAGTCAGTCAATCCCTGCAACCACGAGACATCAACCACACCACCTCATCAGTCAGTCAATCCCTGCAACCACAAGACATCAACCACACCACCTCATCAGTCAGTCAATCCCTGCAACCACGAGACATCATCAACCACACCACCTCATCAGTCAGTCAATCTACCTACCATCTTTTTCGGACCATTAGGCGCTTGTGTGCATAAGGCGAACAGTGCAATTTTCAAAAAAAATCTAAGAAAATTTAAAGCAAAAAGGCGCCCTCGTTTATAAGGCACCTTGCAAAAGAAAGTCAAAGTTTGAAGCCCGTACACGTCCTGTAAACGCTTGCTGAACGTCATTACTGCTGTAATACACGAGAGTTGGTTCCCCTTTCAAATAATCGAACTTCCGTTTCTGCGACTTCCGGTTGTTGTGTTTGGAATTTTCTTTGCGAAAACTGGTAGAATTATGGCATTTAAAGCTCTACAATGATGCTTTTAACATCCAATGAAGGGCTATGGCATCTGTAGGACAGTATCTTGGACAATGATAGGGATTTTAAAGCATTTTAACGTGAGTATTCGTCGTATCGGCAACTCGTGACCACTTTCGATTTTTAGACTGTACTGAGCACGGCAATCGTTGCCCCTCTCTTCTCATGATTTGTTCACTGATAGGGCACCCTCGTTTATTAGGTGCATAAGTCGAAATTGGAGAAAAAAATATCACCTTATAGTCCAAAAATTATGGTACATGTCCATTGATCGCGGGACCTGACTGGCTGGGCCATTCTCTTGCTTAGCGCGGCATCACATTGGGGCCCGATCAGCGGGACCTGGCTGGCTGGGTCATTCTCTTGCTTGGCGCGGCATCACATTGGGGACCGATCAGCGGGATCTGGCTGGCTGGGTCATTTTCTTGCTTGGCACGGCATCACATTGCGGACCGATCAGCGGGACCTGGCTGGCTGGGCCATTTTCTTGCTTGGCACAGCATCACGTTGGGGCCCGATCAGCGGGACCTGGCTGGCTGGGCCATTCTCATGCTTGGCGCGGCATCATGTTGGGGCCCGATCAGCGGGACCTGGCTGGCTGGGCCATTCTCTTGCTTGGCGCGGCATCATGTTGGGGCCCGATCAGCGGGACCTGGCTGGCTGGGCCATTCTCTTGCTTGGCGCGGCATCATGTTGGGGCCCGATCAGCGGGACCTGGCTGGCTGGGTCATTCTCTTGCTTGGCGCGGCATCACGTTGGGGACCGATCAGCGGGACCTGGCTGGCTGGGTCATTCTCTTGCTTGGCGCGGCATCATGTTGGGGACCGATCAGCGGGACCTGGCTGGCTGGGTCATTCTCTTGCTTGGCGCGGCATCACGTTGGGGACCGATCAGCGGGACCTGGCTGGCTGGGTCATTCTCTTGCTTGGCGCGGCATCATGTTGGGGACCGATCAGCGGGACCTGGCTGGCTGGGCCATTCTCTTGCTTGGCGCGGCATCATGTTGGGGCCCGATCAGCGGGACCTGGCTGGCTGGGTCATTCTCTTGCTTGGCGCGGCATCATGTTGGGGACCGATCAGCGGGACCTGGCTGGCTGGGCCATTCTCTTGCTTGGCGCGGCATCACGTTGGGGCCCGATCAGCGGGACCTGGCTGGCTGGGCCATTCTCTTGCTTGGCGCGGCATCACGTTGGGGACCGATCAGCGGGACCTGGCTGGCTGGGCCATTCTCTTGCTTGGCGCGGCATCACGTTGGGGACTGATCAGCGGGACCTGGCTGGCTGGGCCATTCTCTTGCTTGGCGCGGCATCACGTTGGGGACCGATCAGCGGGACCTGGCTGGCTGGGCCATTCTCTTGCTTGGCGCGGCATCACGTTGGGGACCGATCAGCGGGAACTGGCTGGCTGGGCCATTCTCTTGCTTGGCGTGGTATCACGTTGGGGACTGATCAGCGGGACCTGGCTGGCTGGGCCATTCTCTTGCTTGGCGCGGCATCATGTTGGGGACCGATCAGCGGGACCTGGCTGGCTGGGCCATTCTCTTGCTTGGCGCGGCATCACGTTGGGGCCCGATCAGCGGGACCTACCTGGCTGGCTGGGCCATTCTCTTGCTTGGCACAGCATCACGTTGGGGACCTGATCAGCGGGACCTGGCTGGCTGGGCCATTCTCTTGCTTGGCGTGGTATCACGTTGGGGACTGATCAGCGGGACCTGGCTGGCTGGGCCATTCTCTTGCTTGGCGTGGTATCACGTTGGGGACTGATCAGCGGGACCTACCTGGCTGGCTGGGCCATTCTCTTGCTTGGCGCGGCATCACGTTGGGGACCGATCAGCGGGACCTGGCTGGCTGGGCCATTCTCTTGCTTGGCGTGGCATCACGTTGGGGACCGATCAGTGGGACCTGGCTGGCTGGGTCATTCTCTTGCTTGGCACGGCATCACGTTGGGGACTGATCAGCGGGACCTGGCTGGCTGGGCCATTCTCTTGCTTGGCGCGGCATCACGTTGGGGACTGATCAGCGGGACCTGGCTGGCTGGGCCATTCTCTTGCTTGGCGCGGCATCACGTTGGGGACTGATCAGCGGGACCTGGCTGGCTGGGCCATTCTCTTGCTTGGCGCAGTATCACGTTGGGGACTGATCAGCGGGACCTGGCTGGCTGGGCCATTCTCTTGCTTGGCGCGGTATCACGTTGGGGACTGATCAGCCGGACCTGGCTGGCTGGGCCAAGCTTTCTATTTTCTTCTTCTTGATAGGTCTTTATGGTTTGTCTCGCACATTCCCGCGGATCCTCTAAAATATGGAAGGAAGGAAGGAATCATTCA
>CM065697.1:44094665-44114665 GCA_017654935.2 Phymorhynchus buccinoides
GATACAAAATCACAGCAAACGCTAATGCGCCAGCTGCTTTCATTTATCGGATTTTGTGAGTTGTTAGCATTCAGCGAGTTTTAGTGCACACACTAACGCCGATTTATTAGTTTGATAACGGAAAGGTGCTGCTTTTCAACTTTTTTTTGGTAAAGTGAGACCATTCACCGAGTTCCAACTTATGGAATGAGACCGATCATCAATTTCAACTTGGAAGTTGACTTCGCATTTACGTGTGCACAGAGTTCGTAAAGATCAACACGATAGCGACTGCTTCAGTTCAAACTTTGATCATAAACTGCTCAGTGATGACACATGTGCATAAAAGTGGTGAAATTTAGTGGTCAGATCGTGATATCGCTGAATAAATTCTTCAGTTTCGGCATGAGAACGGTTCGTTTTTACCAAGATTGACGATGTCAACACGCACAGGCTGGAGTTGACGACCAGCCTAAAAAAGTAACGGAATGGGGGAAATATTCACAAATTAGCCGCTATCGTTTTAGCCGCAGGGGTCAAAGTTGAAGAAAAAGGTAGCGGCTTATAGCCCAGAAAATACGGTACTCGACACTGGCCAGTTACTTCCCCTTACAACCGCTTAGGACTGGCCATTTGACTAGGTTTGAAAACACATCACCACAAAAAAATTATGTAAAGCTATGGACCAATATTTTCAGATAAGATTAGCAACACCATGCACTAAACGATCGTAAAATATCAGATTTCATACCTTCATCATTTGTCTCCTATTGACGAAAACAGCTAACACATAGAAAGAACAAAAAATTTCGCATTCCGATATTTGACCCCCCTCTACAGCCAAACCTGAATGTAAAGTCTACAATGATTGGTTGATTGCAAGGTCAAAGCAAACTGAAAGTAGGTTATGACGTCGCGCTTGGAAGTTGGTTACACGCCAGAAATCAAAACCTCTTCAAAACTCTCATGAGCCGGATCCGGCTCATTCATCCTAAATGGTTGTGCAAGCCATGAGCCAGATCTGGCTCATTCGTCCCGAGTGAGTAAAAATGAAACCAGAAGAAACATCTTTTTCAGCAATAGCGAAAAGGAATGTACATAGTTAACCACTTGACTGCCACATACTATGAATACATGCATCAATAGGAATTGTTCGGAAATAATTAAGGGGAGTAATTTTATGGTATGTGGGAGTGATCTTGCCTAATTCAATCGGAATCAAAAATTCATATCTTCCAAACGAATCAGCGTAGAAGCCATTGTAAGCAACAGGGCAGAAGTGTAGTCTATGGCAAAAGCGATGCTGAAGCGCCCACGTGACTGCCATGTGATAGAAACAAAATGGAAGCGCCCAAACCGGCCACGTGGAGACCGAACGTTCCTGAACGTTCTAGGACTTTCCGCTCCGTATTTTTTCCTAACGTTCTTGAACGTTCGCAGAGCAAGAGGGTCAAGTGTTTTGCACTGTTTTCCGTTCAATCAATCCACTGACCTGCGCACTAGAATACTGGACAGCTGACACTCCTTCAGCGACAGCGTCTTGCGGTCGATGGGGCACTGGCGCTGGATGCGCAGGTAGTTCCTGAGGCAGCGGGCGCAGAAGGTGTGGCCGCAGCGGGTGTCCAGGGGGCTGACCAGGGGCTGCAGGCACAGCTGGCACATCAGGTCCTCGTCCACCGCCTGGTAGTAGTCGTACAGGTGGGTACCCTGCGCACAGTGGCACACAGCTGACGCGTTCGCCTCGCATACAATCGATCCCCCGAGTTCGAACCTGGGTACAAGGCAGGGCTCCCAAGGACCCCGATTTGGGGGTCTATGAGGAACTAAAATTCTACAGGACCCTCTAAAAGAATATGCAGGGGGTCCCAGGGATGCACTAGAAAAATTCTTTTTTGCATTCACTATGCCACTGGGACCCTCTATCCCACCTCTAGGACCCTCTATACTGTAAGTGAAGAAGTCCCTGGGACCCCTTGTATTGCGGGACGACTGGGAGCCCTGCAAGGGGACTTTTCCTCCTGTCACTCTGCACCAGCCTAGGCCTTACGCTGGTCTGAACGTAGAGTCTTTCGGATGAGACGATAAACTGAGGTCCCGTGTGCCCATGCACTTAGCGCACGTTAAACCCAGTGGCAACGAAAAAGTTGTCTTTTGGTTAAAAGTTAACACACACACACACACACACACCTTTCCTTCCTAATCAGTCACACACAAAAATTGCATGGTACGCCTCTGGCTGTGACGTGCTCTCCAGGTGGGAGCAACCCGAATTTCACAGAGTTGCCTCTGTGACTATAAAGTACCAAATACCAAGAAAGTAGCAAATACCTGCGGCTCGTGGAGTTGGCCGCAGGAAGGGCACACCGTGCCGTCCCAGGAGCTGTGCTTGGGGAGAGACATGCCGCCTCTCTCCTTCTCCTTGCGCCGACCCAGGGTGACGGTTTAGGTGATTCCCGCCGCTGGCAAAAAATCATACAACACACGCCGATTCCTTCTAGGCTAATCACTGAACAATGATCACCTACATGTCATTGTGTTCATACACATAAACACATGCTTCTCTCCTTCTCCTTACGCCAATCTAGGGTGGTAGATTTAGTGATTCCCGCCGCTGGCAAAAACTCACAAAATGCGCCGATTCCTTCTAGGTTACTCACTGAACAATGATCACCTACATGTCGTTGTGTTCATACACATGGACACACGCCTCTCTCCTTCTCTTTATGCCGATCCAGGGTGGAAGTTTAGGCGATTCCCGCCGCTGGGAAAAACTCACAAAACGCGCTGATTCCTTCTAGGTTACTCACTGAACAAAGATCACCTACATCACTACATGTCGCTGAGGATTCCCGAAATCAGTGAGCACAACACAACTGTCATCAAGACGTTCCCAGCCGCCTCCTCCCATCCACAAGCAAGTCAACCCAGCGTGGAGGAAGGGATGACAACCGACTGTCCCTCACGGCTGTCAACCACAGTCTGTCACATTGTGCCTTTTTTGCTCATCTTCCACAGCAAGGATGGTGAAAAGAGTGTAGCGCGGTCATCAGTGCTGCTATGTTCCGGCTGCTGCAGGCCTATCATCAAGTCATCTTGGCTACCTTTGTCTCTGTCCTGGACAGCAGCAGGTAATGCTTCTGAAAACACAAATGCATGCACACACGCACGCACACACACCCACACACACAAATCATTAACAGTAATGCAAAAGAAATTAGTTCTGCAAAACAAAAGGAAAAGATGACAAAAAAAGCACACAGGAACCAAAGTCAAAATAAAATAAAAATTGAAATGAAAATTTGCTTCGTATCATTGAATCCTATGTTACATTGTGTATATTTTACTTATAAACCAGTGACGTACCGAGGATCGAAAAGTGACAGCACAACCTGTCCCAAGACAAGAGAAACCAATAGGACAATGTCTTGGCTTTTGCAGAAATCAATAAGGCAGAGCATGCCAGTGTTAAAATTTAATCAGATATTTGTCCTGACAGGGGAGAACACAATAGGACATTTTCAGTTTTAATAGGTTAATGTCCTATGACCGGGGCCTCAGGACATCACTGAAAAACATGCATATCTATGAACGAGTCAGTACCAGCGTTTTCACAGCTCTTTTTGTCCCACAGCTTTTCAGCCCCACGGTTCCCCAGTCCCACAAATATGAGAAATACAGCGGTGGGACTCTAACCTAGCCCTTTCACCGCCAATGTCGCATTTTAGCACCACAGTGGTTTAACACCCATGTCACTAAAAGGCATCAAATCAGGGCCTGTTATCCAAAGACCCTAATTTTCTTAATTTTGGGAGGTAAGGATAGGCCTAATGTTATATATGTCACAGAGGAATTAGCAATATTGCAGATATTATTTTTTCTCTACCCAGTGAAGTTTAATGGTATTTTTTGGCTGAAAGATGGCTGGCGGCGAAAGGGTTAAAGCCGAGGACCAGCGAGCAGCGAGAACAAAGACACGTAGGAACATGGATCTGACCCAAGTGTGAACGGAGTAACTGAGAGACTGATAACACAGTTCATTGACTCATATTTTGCAGTGCTCATTGTATTTGGCAGCAATGAGTTACTTAGTCTTACGCTGCCTAGCATACAGTGCAATAGACGTTTTTCTGAAAAAAACTAAGGGAGAGCACTTTGTGAAAATTAGAGTTGCTTACCTAGACTTACTCTGTCAAATACCATAGCAACAATGGCATCAAAGAGTGAAGTGAAGCGAGTGAACGACTTGCAAACATTTTAAATAGAAAGAGGAGTTAAAAACTGATCTAACTTACAAAACGTCGAGAACTTGCAAAGAAATAAACATTGAGATTGACCCAGATGGCTTGATAGAGAACAAATGCGAGAAACACAAACCGAGATGGGGGGGGGGGGGGGCAATTGCTATCATACAGTCTTGACATCTGTAGGGTCCCCCTTACCAAAAATGCTTCACAATAAGCGGTACCATTATAAACCACATGTTAACGGACAGAAAGTTACCACTTTCAGATTGCTATCATGCATCTTTTGGAAAGGGGTGACTCTACAAATGTCAAAAATATACATGATAGCAATTGCCCCCCCCCACCCTCCAGATTGGTAATCATCCCTATTTTGGGGATCTATCTGATGGTAGAGTAACTTCCCCTGTTTGACCGTTTGAATTAGGCAAGATCACTCCCATACACCATAAGATTACTATCCTGAATTATTTCTGAACATTCCTATTCAAACAAAAACAAATGGCCCAGTTGTAACAATTAACAACAATAACTACAATCTGCTTAGATGTGGATACAGCATCAATTTTCTTCATTTCCTAAATTGGTTAGAAACCAATACGAAAGACATTCTCTTTGTTCTTGCTATTCACATACATGTATTTTTTATTTTACACCTAAGTCTTTCTCTTCGTTTATAATGCACTGTATTTCCTTTTCTTCAACCTATGGAGAGCATAGCACAAATTGCTCAAAACTTTTGACTATAAATAGAATTATACACATAGACTGAACTGGTGTTGCGAAAGAAAACAATGTTCAGGTTTTCCTGACTTTCACGGAGCTTGAGATTGTCACTGGCCCATGTTGATGGTGATTTGACCTCTCATTTTGTGCAGCCAAGGGCCATCTTACCCATGAAGTATGCAATAAATTACAGCGTAATACTAAAGTGACACATTATTGGCCCATTATTTCATAAATTGACCCATGATGTTTGAAAACAATCTGAAGCTCTGCTTTCACTTTTACCAAAAAATTGTAGCAGTAATAAACCAAAAACAAAACCACCAACGCCAAAGGACTAAAACGATTGAACAGTCATGACCATTGCACACCATGTACACAAGTGTTCACACAAATCAACTGTAGCACTGACAGCAAACCATTCCAATAATATTTCATCCATGGGCCACAAAAAGAAAGTTTCACAGTATTTTTCGGACCATGAGGCACACCTTATTATAAGACACATGCTCCAAATTTCACCCAAAATTCAGATTTCGTTGTTATATTTTATCACTATACTAATAGTCATATTATAAGACGCAGGAGTCTCACACTGGAAAGAAAAGAAATTTCACCTTAGTCCGAAAAATACGATAATTCCAACAGGAAACGAATCATCAGCTAAAATCGTAATACCCAAAGCAAGGGAAAAGCTAAGACTCAGACACAAAGCAGCAAGAACCCACACAGGCAGAGGAGTTATTGATTTTTGTCTTCATCACCAGCACTGCAGCCCTGCCTCACACAAAGAGCTCCTGGCACCACTGTGCCTGCTCAGCTGACTAGGCTACACTACCTCCCTTCAGCTGGGACGGTAATCATCTTGCGTCAATACTAAATATAGCTCAATTCTTTTTTTTTTAAATTAACCCTTTCACCGCCAAAGTCGCATTTTAGCACCACAGTGGTTTAATATCTATGTCACTAAAAGGCATCAAATTGGGGTCTATTATCCAAAGACACTACTGTCTTAGTTTAGGGAAGTAAGGATAGACCATTTTTTTACATCTGTCATAGAAGAATCCCCACTACTGCAGATGGATTTTGTTCTCTACCCAGGTAAATTTAATGGAAATATTTGGCTGAAGTATGGCTGGCGGTGAAAGGGTTAATCAACCTCACCTAACCTTCTGTCTCTTATTTTCTTCTATGTTCCAGTTTCTTCTATGTGTCCGTTTTTCACCTTTCATTTTTTTCACTGGTCTCCCCGCTGCGCACAGCCAACACATTCCGATTTGGGAGGAGCTCAAAGGAGAAAAATGTGGAAGATTTTTGTTTTTAAAAGCAGGAGAATGGGCCAATAAGTCAGAAAGATAGTAGATGATAGAAAGAAAAGGGGAAAGGCAGAGTCAAAGAGAGTGGCAGATCAAAGGAAGTTACAAGCACAGAACTTCCAGAAGGTGGGGGAACTATTTTTATGAAAGACACACCCCCCCCCCCCCCACCCCCGTATCCCCACGGGGATCTGTCTCTTATCATTCTAATGAAAGAATGTACAGTGGAACCTCCCTTATAAGACCTTCAAAAAAAGCATCCTAAATGAGGTATTAAATGGAAGGGAGTTGAATAAGGGAAGTAATTTTAATACTGACACAAAGAAGAGCAATGCCTCAGAGAAGTAGGTCTTCAAAGGGAGGGAGTCTTATAATGGGGGAGGGTCTTATAAGGGAGGTTCCACTGTACTGAGGAGAGTCAGAGGAGTAATCAAGCACTTTTGCCCTTTGTTAGAGCTGGGGGTGGGGATAGGAGCTGGGGGGGAAAGGGGGGGGGGGTATCTTTACATGTGTGTCATAATCATCACTTGCTAGGGCTTGTTAAGTTTTCTTTGTTTAGTTCCCACTTGCAGCGGTATAAAATAAAAGAGACCTTGACATTTGGTGACCTTTATGCTGCTTGAGGAAAAAATGCGTAACACCGACTCATTTCCTTTCATTACACATAACAGGTCGAAGACACAAATCTGTACCTTTGTTTACAACAACAAAAAAGATAATGAGCATGTACTTTCAATTACATTTTAATGAAATTTGACTTAATTAAATCCTCACCTGGTACACAAGGTTTGATAAATATCAACATATATTATAATTATATCAACATAAATCCAAATTATAATTATAAAAAAATATCAACATATATAACAATTAACAGGGTTTCCAACCTTTTAGCAGTACAATGTAGTATGTTTTAATGTACAAAATAAAGAAAGAAAGTTAAATGAAAAAAACCCAAAGCCATGTAAAATGGCGTGGTTTTTTTTAAACATTGTCCAAAGTTTGTCTGCTCGCTATATTTCAACAGCCACTTTACACACGGAATCGGAATCGCTTGGATTAATTAAAACATTCCATGTAACAATGGGTGAAATAGATGACATTTGCTACTGTAAAAAAAATTTAAAAAAAAGTAACAACAGCTTTCCTAGTAAAAAGTAAAAAGTTGAATGCGTAACGTAGTGAGAATATGTGTACCATAGTGAGAATATGTGTGCAAGAAGGAAATTAGAGCTGAGCACTTTTGTCATAACTGACGCGGCCTTTATTATATATCTGAGCATTGTACTCAGTTCAGAACAAAGAACAATGATGTAATTGCCCTTTCCTAGCAAATTGTTAAAGGTCAATTTCTTTACGTTTACTAGTTTCTGGAAACAAATACCTCACATATTTCCTTCCCTCAGCAGGCATAGAAATATGATATATTGTAGACAGATATATCTGCACTACATACAAATAAGCATAATTCATAAATGGCACTTTAGTGTCAATACAGTAAATGTGACATATTTGATCTTTCATGAAAATGATGGAATAATTTCACGCTTGTCTGAACGCCTTTATTTGTTTTTGTTTATGTGGGTTTTTTGTGATTGTTGTGGCTGAGTCCTACGTTTGGAATAAGCAAATAAAAATGTTAAGCAAAGTCATAAATCTCCAGTTACAAGAAAATGCAATACAACACATACTTTTGTAGTCTTAACATTTGAACCATTACGTTGTTGTTTTCTATATGATGTTACACTCTAGGAATGCTATAATTTGTACTACAATGGAACCAGTATCGTATTTTATAGCCAAACATTTTCTCTTTTTGGTTTGTTTCTGCTTTAATAAAAATTCAAATGCATTGATCAGCATGAAGACAACTATATGTAAGTACCTTGCTTCTAAATATTATAGCGTCTAGGGCTAGTAAAAGAAAAGGTATGCACAGACAATGAGTTTTCACTTTTGTGTGTGTTGTTAAATGTAGAGATAAATTAAACACTGGAATTTGGAAAACCCTCTGGGTTTCTAATTTTCTTCTCTCTTTTAGTCTTATTGGGTACGCTCACCACCCGTTTAAATATTGCGGAAGAGAAGGGTGGGTTTGGAGAGAGGGGGTAGATGGTGGGAGAGGCTGAGGGAGAAACAGGGGGAGGGGATGGAGAGAGAAGAGGAGAGGGGAGGGGAGGGAGGAAGGAGGGGGAGGAGAAGGGAGAGAGTGGGAGAGAGAGTGATAGAGAGAGAGAGAGAGAGATGTTTTGGTTTGATTGTTCAAATAGGGTCTATGTTTTATTGCCTAAGTGCTGTGATGAGATGAGACGGTGGGAAGGGTGGAGGGCTGTATTATCAAAGCATGGACCCTACAGTAATCTAGGATCCGTGATGAAGGTGAGCGTGCAAGCGGGCATGCAGTTGTTGGGGTGAGCGGGACGTGTGAAGTGTGAAATAATACTTTCAAAACATGTAATTACAATTTGTTCTTTTATAAATTGTTTGGTTTCTTGTGTGTATATTTGACGTGTCCACGAGAAAATTATCCTTGATTTTATGAGGACAAAATAAAAGTTGAGTTGAGTTGTTTACAATTTAAGGGATATTTTCACTCCCAGTGTTTGTATCTTTAATGACTAGCAAGTCATATTGCTTCAAACAGCAAACAACAATAGGCCCCAACTTTCTTAAATGTTAAGATAAAAAACATTCAGAATGTATTTTTTAAAGCAAGAAAGGAGAGGAGAGAGAGAGAGAGAGAGAGAGAGAGAGAGAGAGAGAGAGAGAGAGAGAGAGAGAGAGAGAGAGAGAGAGAGAGAGAGAGAGAGAGAGAGAGAGAGAGAGAGAGAGAGAGAGAGAGAGAGAGAGAGAGAGAGAGAGAGAGAGAGAGAGAGAGAGAGAGAGAGAGAGAGAGAGAGAGAGAGAGAGAGAGAGAGAGAGAGAGAGAGAGAGAGAGAAGAGAGAGAGAGAGAGAGAGAGAGAGAGAGAGAGAGAGAGAGAGAGAGAGAGAGAGAGAGAGACGAGAGAGAGAGAGAGAGAACAAGCGGTTCGGGAGATATCCTTGGGAAGAAAAAAAAAAGAAAAAAAAATACAAACCAGCCCATCGCAAAGTCACCTTAAGGTGACGGACAAAAATCAGAAAGAGTGTCTTCAAATCAATTTTACAAAAGTAGGTTTATTTACCTGAGCATAGATCTGGGCTTCGAATTTGGAGAATTAAGGCAGAACAGTAGCCCCAGAATACAGGTTTGGTAAGCTTACTTACTTTTTCTTGTAGGCCTTAGACTTAGCTATTAAAGGGACACCCTGATGGATGAGTTTTTGCAAGAAACATGTCGAGATCACCAGCAAAACACCCTTTACAGAGATTGCAACACTCACTTTGCTCTGGTTTCCTATAAATCAAACAGTGAAATCGGTGATTCCTCCTTGGCAGAGGTGCTGGAAGTCATTTCTTTCTAATGGCCGCCTGAGTTTAGACCAAATCGTTTGCACATTTCACAATACAAGCTTTTTTATTTATTTATTTTTTTATTTTATACAGTTTTCCTAAAAGAGTTTCGCTCACAACAAAGGAAATAGCTCCTTTTTTTTTTTTACTGCACTACAAAAAAGAAAAAGCTTCAACCACAATGAGTGACCTCCACCCACCCCATCCAAAATGGCTACTCTCTCCAGCATCTCCGCCAAGGAGGAATCGCCGTTTTGACGGTTTGATTTCTAGGAAACCAGAGCAAAGTGAGTGTTCCGATCCTTGAAAAGCTTAGAGCTTAAAGATTAGGCGCTATAAAAGTTGTCTTAATAAATAAAAGGCCGTCTTTCCGGTGATTTTGACGTGTTTCTTGCAAAAACTAATCCGTCGGGGTGCACCTTTAGAGCCATGAAGATCAAACTCAAAGGAATACCAAACTTGTGTATTCTTCTTCTTCTTTGTTCGCTTAGACAGTTTCCTGTCATATGAGCGTAGATGCGTCATGCTGCCGCTATGCCCGATTTCTGCAAAATGATCTATCTTGAATGCCAAACTTCAAATAAAAACTAGACAACTCAGTTCGGGTTTCTGTGTATTAACAAGGAATATTTGCTCCATCGTGAAAAATTAAAACCTCAATATATGCCAACATATTATGTCTGGTTTTTCCCATGCATTGTCACAATTAATAAAATGTGACCCAGCACCACGAAAGGGACATTAAGTAGCTGGGCTAGTTTCTC
Source organism: Phymorhynchus buccinoides (assembly GCA_017654935.2). Taxonomy (NCBI): domain Eukaryota; kingdom Metazoa; phylum Mollusca; class Gastropoda; order Neogastropoda; family Raphitomidae; genus Phymorhynchus; species Phymorhynchus buccinoides. The sequence continues at coordinate 44,105,125 of CM065697.1, forward strand.
ACAACAGGCTTGCAAAGTCAAAAATATAATTTTTGATGAGTTTTGAGTTGTGGGTATTTTCTTGCTCTCTAACATCCCATCTTTCATATATTTATAAAGGATAATCTTTGGTAATGGTATGGTCTCTAAATACTCCAAAATGTGCTTTACAATGAGTAGGTCAATGCATTTTCTTTAGCTAGTCTAAACTTCAGACTGTGATTTCTCAAAATGGCTGACAGTCACCCTTCCAACTTTAAATGCTCATAACTCTAAAACGAAAAAAGTTACAAGAATGGCGTAAGAACCGCGACCAGCACAGCTCCTGCCCTTCATTTACCACTACTTTGATATGGCCCCTAGTACCATAGCTTAATAGTGGTTAAGGCAAGGTGGGGGGGGGGGGGGGGTGACAGAGGCAGGTTGGGTTGTGGAGGTGTTTATGGAGGACTGTTTTGAATGCAAACACTTATGTTTGACGGGGGGAAAACCAGTAAATTGCTTAGCTTTTATCTACCTTCTTCTTCTTCCCGTTGATCGGCCTCCTTCATCAAGTTGAAGATTCAGCCAATGTTGGACAAAAAAAAAAATTAAAAAATGGTCGTGCGCACAGCCAGGCCATGTGTACATATAATGATACATACATTAAAAAGACATGAATAATAAGAATAAATACACAAAACAAATAAACAAAAGAGAGGGCAGGGAGGGATGCAAATTAAAAGCAGTGTCCCTAGTCTGATGCACCCAAGAATGCAGATTAGTAGAGCTGCCGGACAGGCTAAAATGCTTTTCAGCCCCCAGCAAGCTGGGGACCTAGTCCGGCCCCAACCCAGCCTAATACTGGGCCAGGCCCATAGTCACCAGAGCAGAAGAAGAGAGAAACAGAAACAGCTGTAGAAAATCAGGGGGGGGGGGGGGGCTATCATGGAGATCAGGGAGAGAGGGGACAAGGGGGGGGGGGGGGAGGGGGGCATGAGTTGCAGTGGTCGATTCAGATTTGGGAACCGAGTCTGGACCTGAAGAGGTCCAGGGACTCAGCTTCCACCAGGGAAGCATGTTCTAGTCTGGGATTGTCATGGGAGAAGAAATTGTGTGTTGGATTTCCTGGCACCTGTTCTTGTGCCTGATCTAACTGGAAGGTTGATTTCAGCAAGTCCCTGTTGTACATCTCCAGTCTTTTATTCTTTCTTCGTTATTCCAAGGATAGCCACTCTAATGCTATATGTGAGGATCTCATCCATATATATATATGTGCCACCCAGAGGATCTCATCCACGCTGGAGGTTTGTGTGGTATGATCTATGTGCCACCCAGCAGGCACTCCTTCTCTGGACTTTTTTCAGGGTGTGGGTGTCTAATTTCTTTCTTTTTGTCAAGTAGCCACATCCTGGAAAAAGTCCAGAGGAGGAGTGCCCGCTGGGTGGCACATACAGCAAAACTTCCAGCATGGATGAGATTATTCAACGTGCGTGGCCACTTTTGATTATTTATTTTGCCACAGAACCTTTTGCCTCTTAGTCTTAGTAGTCAGATAACAGAACCATCAAAATGATGATTGTGGTTGAGAAATGAAAGAAGATAGTGAAAGAAGATAGTGTTCAATTAGGCCCCTACTAGTCAATAAAACTTAGTCCTGGCATATTATATAACCCTTCTCAGTTCTATATCATCAGAATCTTCAAATGGATGAAGGCGGATGGAAGAAGAAGCTGGCACCAAGACCACATAAATTAACGTTTTGAAGCAATTTTGTGGTAAATGAAACAAATCATAGGTATTTATAAGTAGCTTATTCATTTACTGATTAATCTATATATATTAAAAAACACACAACTAAAATGCATTTGTATTTTGAACAGCACTAGCAATCATTGGCACTGGCACTGTCGCAGTGTCAATGGCACTCTCATTCTATTTTTAGAGTCAATGAGACCGAGCGAACGCACTTTTCGATGTGGATTTTCCTTCATAACGGACAAATTAGAGCTCTAGTTTGCATTGCTTTCCCTGCCTTAAAGACTCTCAAACTGTCTGCTGCCTATCAAACATAGAATGCAATAAAATACCATTCACATTATTAAAAATTAAGCAGATCTTACCACTGCAGAGGTCCTAGACGGAAGTTCTGCCATTATAGATGCAGCCAGCCTGATGATGTCACATCCACTCTGTTTGAGGCCTTAACAAGGATGCTTTTCTATTTCTTTTAAAATCAACAACAACAAAAATCTAAAGAAAACTATTTTGAAAGCGAACAGCTATGTAGGATTAACTGCATACTGACAAATATTGTTGAAGTTTCATACAAAAGAAATAGAAAGCTTGAGATGCATATTAAAGAAGAACAAAAATGTTCGTTAAAAAATGTCTGTTCGAGGAGCCTCGTCAAGACAGCACGTAGTATTTTTTGACCCCCCCCCCCCCCCCCCCCCCCAATCTCTCCCCTCTCTCTCCCTCTCTCCTCTCTCTCTCTCTCTCTTCTCTCTCTCTCTCTCTCTCTCTCTCTCTCTCTCTCTCTCATTTTATTACCTACAAAATGTTCAACAATATTGATGATGTTCATGTTGATACTTTCTTTTCAGACCCACAAATCACTAGCACTAGAAAATCTGATGGCAATTTTTTTTTTAATTAAACATTGCCATACTAACAAAAGAAAATGTTACTTTATTAACAGAGTTGCTGTTTACTGGAATGATCTTGACACAAAATATTAATACTTTTAAACATCTTCTGGACAATCTTCCTAAATTTCAGACACTTTTTTTGTGATTTTGATTGATTTGGTTTTTTTTTTAAAAACTTGCTCAGACCAAATGAAAACAAAAACAAAGTCATATGATATTGAGGGGACGTTTAATAGGCAGCGAGGCCTAGGCTGGTGAAGCCTGTCCCTATCTACCTACCTACCATTAGGCCCTGTGTGTTACATGACACATGTGTTTTGGGTGGGGTTTTTTTTCTTGATTTTCACTGCGTGGACGTAGCAAGCGGTCTGGCTAGCCCGGCCATGGCCGGACAACTTTTTTTTTTTAAATGAAAAACTGAAGAAGGAAAGAAAGAATGGAAAAGAACAAACATGGAAAAAAAAACGGAAGAAAGGAAGGAAGGAACAAAAACAACACAACATAAAAGAACTGAAAAAAAGGAAGTATTTTTATGTTTGTGTGAAAGAGATGCTAAATAAGTACAGAAGTAAACGGATCAATACAATCACCCCCACCTTCCCTCAGAACTCCTACCACGTACATCGAAGTTGTAAGGGCGAAGAGGTCAGAAAATGAGAGAGAGAGAGACTGAGAGAGAGAGAGAGAGAGAGAGAGAGAGAGAGAGAGAGAGAGAGAGAGAGAGAGAGAGAGAGAGAGAGAGAGAGAGAGAGAGAGCGAGAGAGCGAGAGTGTACTTGCCTTCCATTATCCGGCTTTTTAATTATATAACCATTCTTCTTAAATTTAACCTGGCATAATTTCAGTCTTCATTTCAAGCATTTGTGAAGTGTTACTGGATGGCAGTACACAGAAAAATATAATCATGAAATATTATACCTCTTCATAAAAGTATAAATTATTCTTCATTAGTCAATTTCAATTACTACAAGAGTGACTTTATTATCAGAAGTGATCCAGACTGTATTAAGATTGTGTCATACCAATTGACATAGACTAGAACACCAAGACTACATAAAAATGTTGTTGTGTTCTTATGCGGGGATTGTCATCAACCATGACAAGCTCTCTCAGCGTAACCATCATCAGTCTCCAAAATGATGATCTTCCGAAGTCGGAGTGTGGCTGCCCACGTGGGCGGGGATAATAAAAAAAACGGTATACACACGTAATGTTCTCATCCCTAGCTGGTGCGTTTACACAATAGTGTTCAAGTGCTTCGGCTGTTGGGATGATCCCAGGAGTCTCTTAGCCAGGGTACGACAACAACAACAACGTCCAGGCTCTCTGTGGATTCAATCGCCTGAAGTAGACAATAAACAACAAGGTTTAAGCTTTAGGCTACGTCCTCTCGGTTACAAGGAACCATATGGGACAGTTCTTTAAATAAAGTTTGATATTTCTTTTAGATAAAGTTAGAGGACAATAAAACAAAGGGCTGGTTTTAAATGCCCGTTGAAAGCGGAACCACTAATCCGCAAACAAAAGAGGTTACTATTAAATTGCATGTGTGATTTCAAGGACCTGTTGCGCAAAGTCAGGTACAAAACAAAACAAAAGAGGTTAAAATTCAGGTGAGTTTTCAAGGAGGAAGGTGGCAGATAGAGTGGTTAAAGGGGCACCCTGACGGATGAGTTTTTGTAAGAAACACGTCGAGATCACCAGGAAAACACCCTTTACAGAGATTGCAACACTCTGGTTTCCTAGAAATCAAACTGTCAAATCGGCGATTCCTCCTTGGCGGAGGTGCTGGATGTCAAATTATTTCACCCAAAGAGAAGGCATGTGCTGTCTCTTTTCTAATGGCCGCGTGAGTTTAGACCAAATCGTTTGCACGAAATTTTTGCAATACAAGCCATTTTATTTTTCATTTTTTAAAATGTATGCAGTTTATCTAAAGGAGTTTCGCAGTTTTTTGGTTTCGCTCACAACAAAGGATATAGCTTTTTTAATTTTTTTTACTGCACTACAAAAAAAGAAAAAGCTTCAACCACAATGCGTGTCCTCCAGGGCCACCCACCCCATCCAAAATGGCTACTCTCTCCGGCATCTCCGCCAAGGAGGAATCGCCGTTTTGACGGTTTAATTTCTAGGAAACCAGAGCAAAGTGAGTGTTCCGATCCTTGAAAAGGCTGTCTTTCTGGTCATCTCGACGTGTTTCTTGCAAAAACTCATCCGTCAGGGTCCATCTTTAAAGCGCTCGTATAATGTCTTTGAGGAGTGGACTGATGTCCAACGTGAGGCCTGGCCTCGCCCTTTCTCCCCAGTCTGGCCGGGGACCGGACTGAGCGGCTGCTGATGGTGATCATTACTAAAAATGTACCTTGCCTTCACGCTTCATTGTCCTCCCGATTGATCGACTGATACCATGCCTCAGATTTTATAAGAAGTGAAGAAACTATCCGCCAAAGGGAGAAGAAAAACGATAGTAGAGATTTAAAGGGAACACGAAAGTAACAAATATTGATCAGAACTTGGCATAAAACTTTTTTTTTTAAATCCACGAGCAAAATGACCAACCTCTTTATCAGCACCTTCTGGAAAAAATAAACCATTGGTGAATAGAAAGAGATGTATATCTCCAGATCAGAGCTAAAAGAAGATAGGCATACTATCTCAATGTCACACACACACACACACACACACACACACACACACACACACATACAAATATACACGCAAACACAAAACTCCCAAACCCATGATTTAATGTGCAAATAATTGTGCATGAAATCATTTTCACTATGGCTAAAATGTGGGCGAATTAAGACATTATTTTTCTTTCTCAATTTGTTGGCTCATTAACACGAAGTGAGTCAATGGTAGTTGTTCGGGTGTGTGTGTGTGTGTGTGTGTGTGTGTGTGTGTGTGTGTGTGTGTGTGTTGCGTCCGTGGTCTAATCTCCAATCTTTAATGTTGGCATTTTCTCGGGAAATAGAAGGCGTACAGTGTTCAAATGTTGCACACATATAGATGTTTAACAAGCTTTCAAACAATAATGATTTGAATAATTAAATACTTAAAACAACACTGTAAACAGATAACAAACAAATAACATTTTTGATTAGTGGGTTAGAGAGTATTCAACAGGCAACATGAGTTAAGAAACTCATCAACACTGAAAGCCTCGATAGCTCATTGGTAGAGCGTCTGTCTGTCATGCCAATGGTTTCAGGTTCGATTCTCGGCACCAGCACTTTGTATCCATTAACGATAATTTCATTTGTACTTTAAATTTTTATTGGCAATATTGTACTGACACCCCCTCAATCTTTGTTGTTGTCCCACATGTGCCTGTTCGAGTGAGCCTTGAAGACTTTGCCTCTTGTTTTAATGTATGGTGTTGGTGTATTCCTCTGCTTGTTTTATGATTCTATGATCACTGGTTGACAAGGTTTGTTCCCCCTGCCCTTCACCTCTCCCCAAAGAATAAAAATCGTCGCTGTCGGTCAAAAAAGAAAAAAAAGAAAAGAAAAGAAAATCCAGTGATGATGGTGGCCCTCAAACGTTCACACATCAGTCAGCACCCGCAGGTCTGGTCCTTCTGCCAACACGCGCTCACAGCTCAGCAATGGGTTACTGCACGGCACAGAGAATAAAACGCTTCGAATCATATACAGCAAGCACGCGCACGAGCACACACACACACTACACACACACACACACACACACACACACACACACACACACACACACACACACACACACACACACACACACACACACACAGAAGCATGCGCGCAGAAATACAAATCCGTGCAGTTTCTCTCATCAAGAAATGTGCTCAATATAGACGTCATACAAGTAACATAAACGTTTATGAGCGCACTCTCACATCTGTGCATAGACACACACGTAATCCGCGTACACAGTGCAATTACATCCACCCACCAAAAGAACTTGAACTTGAACTTAAAAAAACTTATTACGCAAGGATTGAGATTTTAGGCCAAGCCTAGTCTTACAATCTGTCCCTGGGACGTAAACAAGACTAGGACAAAACAATCAGGCAACACATATGGGCATACATAACGATTCAAGGCAAAGTTGGAGCAGAACAAAATAACCTCCAAATATCCAACAACTAGATAAGTCAACAAACAGAAATTCAATTTAATAATTTTAAAAAAAGAACACTAAAAAACCCTACATGAATTCATAAAAGCTTTAGTGTTTCCACAGGTGTAATAGTTAATAATTTTAAAAAAAATCATACAGACAATAAAATAATCATACATATAACTAGATAAGTGTGAAATGCAGCGCCCTCAAACCCATGCCCCCCAGCAGCAGAAGACAAAACCACAACAAGCAGTTCCAAAGAATCCCCGCCAGAACCGACTACCGCAACAACTCTTTCTTTCCCCGAACCGTCCGCGACTGGAACTCCCTGCCATCAGAGACAGTCCAGTCCCCCACGCTCAGCTCCTTCATCTCGAAGGTGTTGAAGCTCCCTGACTAAAAACACCGACTACCCCCCCCCCCCCCCCCCCCCCTCCCACTTTAAGCAAAAAAATATTTAAAAATTATAATCCCCCCCCCCCCCCCCCCGTGTGCGGCTGGGTGTTCTCGGACTAGCCAGGGGTGCTCGGTCGTGCACGTCCTCTTATCTGTCTAGATTTATTTTTAGTCCCCGAGCCGAAGGTTCGGGAAGCTATTGTTTTTGTCTGATCCGTCCGTCCGGTCCGTCCGTCCGTCCGGCGTGCCTCCGTCCGGCTATTCGTCCGTTTTTCTCAAAAACTATTCAGTCTATCATCATCAAATTTGGTATACTAGTTCGCCAAGATGCAAGCTATCCACTGATGTATTTAGTTTTATATTAAGGTCAAGGTCGCGCCAGTTACGGGGTTCAAACCCCGAAACACATAATCGCTAATATCTCGCGAAGTTTTGCATGTATTTTAAAGCAGTTTTTTTCACATTTCTTGATGAATGGTCTATCAGTAACACAGGTGTCATGAATTTTTCTGTGCGCGCGTGTGCGCATGATCGCGCGCGCTCAAATCACGGGTCCGAACCTCAAAGGCTATATATAAAAAAAAACTATTCAGTTACGTGCTGTTTTTTTGATGCGTTTTTATGCGTTTTTATGTATGTGCACAGCCGACACATTCCGATTTCCGAGTAGCTCGGCGATGCTGCGAGGGGACTTTGCTACCGTTCGGCGTTGCACTTGTTTTTTCCGCGCTGCATAATTCTTTTAACCCTAGTACATGCCAGTAATTGCCGGTTACGGCAGGTGGACATTATTGGCAGAAAAAGAAGAAGAAGTCAATAGGCCTACAATAAGAGAGAGAGAGAGAGAGAGAGAGGAGAGAGAGAGAGAGAGAGAGAGAGAGAGAGAGAGAGAGAGAGAGAGAGAGAGAGAGAGAGAGAGAGAGAGAGAGAGAGAGAGAGAGAGAGAGAGTGGGGTGGGGTGGGGAGCGGGGGTCGTGCTGTCAGACAAACAGAATCTTACTCCAACGACGGTGTCCTAAAGACGTCTCTCTGGACCTCGGTCAAAGGGAGGGTACTGCACAGCACCCAGACAAGAGTTGCCTTCCTTAGCTCCTGCACCTGCCCTGCACACAGACATAGATCCGTGTGTCTCCATACTCCTTATCCACATATTAAAGTAAACTATCTCTCTCTCTCTCTCTCTCTCTCTCTCTCTCTCTCTCTCTCTCTCTCTCTCTCTCTCTCTAGAAGAAGAGCGTCATGATCATCAATTTTGTTGATGGAGGATGCTATGTGCAAGAAGATATGTCTGTCTGTCTCTCCACACATACACACACACACATACACACACACACACACACACACACACACACACACACACGCACACCATCATCACACACACACACACACACACACACACACACACACACACACACACCATCACACACACACACACACACTCACACACACACACACACACACACACACACACACACACACACACACACACACGCACACGCACACGCGCGCACGCACACGCACACGCACACACACACACACACATTACAATTGGCGCAATACTTTACAGAAACGCTGCGCAATTGAGTACGGCACAATTGACTGTAGGGTTAAATGATATCGGCGCAATTGAGACACACTGGGTGACACATGTGACATAAAGGTGTAGCCTCACGTGGGGTGAACCCATTGGGTGTGTGAGATGCCTCAAAGTAGAATCGGTCACCATACTTGAGGGCGTGGAACTGTCGTGCGATGAGACAGGCGAAGGTGGGCCCCACCATTGCTCCGTGCTGTGCCGGCTCCACCACGCCTCCTGTGAATAGGTCTATGTCTGCCACGTCCCTGGAAACGCAGACACAAACATATGCATGCGAACGCTCCGCATTTGTAGGCCTACGCATTCATGCACAAATGAGCACACACTGTGACAACAAAAAAAGCGCTTGCATTAAACACACACACACACACACACACACACACACACACACACACACACACACACACACACACACACACACACACACACACCAAATACAAGCATGTCCATGCATGCTGCGTATCGCTTGGGGCTCCCGGGAGTCATCGAACGAAGTCACTACACTTAGACAGACAAACAGACAGGCAGGCAGACAGGCAGACAGGCAGACAGAGACTCCGAGAGAGGCAGACACACCTGTAAACCTGCTGAAGATATCGTCCTGCGTCGCCGAGGGTTGCGGAGTCCTCGAAAGACGTCACCGTCCTCAGGCCACAACGCTGGCGGGCAGTGGAGAAAGAGGGAAGGCCGTGGTCACGACCTGTGTACAAAATCATGCAGTGTGCAACCACAACGATTGTAACAGACTAGGGGAAGACGGGGTAAAAAGCGCATGGGCGGGTAAGAAGCCCACTCCAATTATCTCATGAAATAAAGAAAATTTCAGTCAAATTTGCCCA
>CM065697.1:44124665-44147976 GCA_017654935.2 Phymorhynchus buccinoides
AAAACCTTGCTCTTACACCCCCCCCCCCCCCCCCCCCGCTATATAATGGAAGACGGGGTAAAAAGCCCATGGGCGGGTAAGAAGCCCATGCCAATTATCTCATGAAATAAAGCAAATTTCAGTCAAATTTGCCGATGAGACACATGCTAAACATTAACACTCGTCTCATGGGCAAAATGTGACTGAAATTTGCTTTATTTCATGAGATAATTGGCATGGGCTTTTTACCCGCCCATGGGCTTTTTACCCCATCTTCACCTAAGCTAAACAGCAACGCGAACAAAACATATCAATATCTGTATTGTTATAAATTCGGGACTTTCCGGGTGTTGCCGGTGCACTGCCTCCGGGCATTGCCTCCAGGATCGTTCCCACCATCTTTACTATCCACCAATGTCCCACATGTGTCTGTTCCAGACCGGGGGACGTTAAACGGATTTTCATGATTTTCATTCGAACAAAACGGGATTTTGAGGGGAGGAGGCGGGGGGGGGGTGTGTGTGGGTGTGGGTGTGTGTGTGGGGGGGTAGCGAGGTGGGGAGGGGGGTGACAAAAATACAAGACTGCCTGAAGCAGAACTTACGCAAGATGTTTCCCTGCGCGTCGGTAGCAGGGACAGATCGTATGAACTCCATGCACGTTTTGGGTGCAAAGAATGCGTCCCCTGACAGGTGGATGGGGAGACAGTCCCTGCACACGCACACACACACACACAAATATTCACATTCACAGAAGCACATGCATGAACTTGCACGCACGCACTGACACACATGCACAAACGCATGCTTGAAGGCATGCAGGACACATAAAAAAAATATCAATCAATCAATCAATCAATCTGTCAGTCAATTATCAATCAATCAACACAGACATTCACATTCACAGAAACACGTGCATGCACTTGCACGCACGCACACCCATGCGCAAACGCATGTTTGTAGGCACTTTAGGACACAGGAAAAATATCAATCAATCAATTAATCTGTCAGTCAATTATCAATCAATCAATCAATCGTTTATTATCTTCAGTAAAAAATTGTTGTCTTGCAGTCAATCATACAATAAATAAATGCGTGTGTGTGTGTGTGTGTGTGTGTGTGTGTGTGCGTGCGCGTGTGCGTGCGTGCGTGTGCGTGTGTGTGTGTGTGCGTGCGTCCGTGCGTGTGCGTGTTTACATTACAAAGCGTGTGTGTGTGTGTGCGTGTATCAGTGTGCGTGTGCGTGCGTGCGTTCGCGCGCGCGCGCGCGCGTGTGTGTGTGTGTGTGTGTGTGTGTGTGTGTGTGTGTGTGCATTTCACATGATAAAAAAAACCTACGACTGAAATGATCATAGATAGGCTCAAGCGCTAAACTCGAACATCATGATCAGCAAAAGGAAAAATGACATTGGCTTGTTCTTCTTCTTCTATGTTAAAAACCGAAAAGAAACGGCACCTGTCCAATCTTCAGTTTTTCTGACCTCCTAAGTTGATGCCCTCTAAGAAAAATGAAGACTAATATTTCTTCTTCTTTTTTTTTTAATAGGCAGGAACCAATGAAGACTCTGCTATTTCTTTTCAAAAATAATAGGTAGGTACCAATACGGCAGAAGAAAAAATCCAGTAAATGAGTACAAGTAGGGCCTAGAAAAAAAAGGCAGAATCATGTAAAGTGATAGATTGGGCCTACAAGTTGTAAAAGACCCACCAGATCACGTGTCAAAATCACGGTTTTCATGTGTTTTCCTGCTCTTATAGCTGGTAAGAAATCTTGTTTTGACCAGGTTTGACTCCCATACAAATGCCCCCAAAATTGAAAACGAAACATCATTTTAAAGAGCAGCCTCAATTTGAAGTTGGGGGCATTTGTATGTGGGTCACAGCTACCCAGAAAAAAACAAGGGATTTATTCGTTCTTCCCGACGGGACTATTTGTGCCGAGATAAGCCCCAAAAGTCCCTACATGGGAACATTGCTGTATAAAAGGCTAACCTTACAAAGGAAGGTGGCAGAGTCAGTGGTTAAGACGTTCGCCTGCCAATTTCAATGCGTGAGTGACCCACGTTCGAATCTCGGCCTCATCCTTTCTTTCTAGTTCGACAGGAACATCAAACTGAACGTCGAGTCATGGGGACTTTGGAGCAGTTGGTGGATGCTTCGTGCCTCCATACGGGAAGCTGGACGACCCCGCCCCCTCCACGAGTCTCTCGATCCCCGCGGGGAAACCGGGGGGTCTTTCGAAAAAATAGTTCTTCCACCTTCTGGAAGTTCTGTGCTTGTAACTTCCTCTAATCTGCCACTCTCTTTGACTCTGCCTTTTTCCTTTGCTTTGTGTCATCTACTATATTTCTGACTTATTGCCTCATTCTGATGCCTTTTTTTCTTTAAAAAATTCCTCCAAATAATTTTTTTCCTTTCAGCTCCTCCAAAATCGGAATGTGTCGGCTGTACGCAGCGGGGAGACCAGTGAAAATTGAAAACCGGACACACACGTACTCTACCCATTATGGCCTTTTGACCCCTGGGGAAGGCAGAAGAAGAAGAAGACTGGGGACTCAAAGCAAGTCTGACCCGTGCGCTTTTCGCGCACGTAAAAATCCCACGGCAGTTAAAAGAGAGAGAGAGAGAGAGAGAGAGAGAGAGAGAGAGAGAGAGAGAGAGAGAGAGAGAGAGAGAGAGAGAGAGAGAGAGAGAGAGAGAGAGAGAGAGAGAGAGAGGAGAGAGAGAGGGAGGGAGGAGAGAGAGAGAGAGAGAGAGAGAGAGAGAGAGAGAGAGAGAGAGAGAGAGAGAGAGAGAGAGAGAGAGAGAGAGAGAGAGAGAGAGAGTTAAAAGTCAGTAAGTGTCCCGGAGAAATCCCGCTGCTTGGTATGACCAAACTCATACGGCTAGATGCCCCCAAGTCTGGTCCCTCATCCTGACCCCCCAGCCCCACCCCCCCCCCCCCCCCCCCCCCCCCCCCCCCAAAGAAAAGAAGAAGGTTGGTGCTGCGCTCGCGGCGACGCTCTCTCCATGTGAGAGCAGCCCGAATTGACTAGAAAATATCAATACAGTGGAACCTCCCTTATAAGACCAAAAATCATCCAAAATGAGGTCTTATAAGGGAGGGGTCTCACAAGGGAGGTAATTTTAATACTTACAAAGAATTAAAGGGCAATGTCTCAGGGAAGTAGGTCTTATGTGGGAGGGAGTCTTATAATGGGAGGTCTTATTCCTAGAGTATGGAAGGCTCAGGGGTGATATGATTGAAGTTTATAAGATATGTCACCATTTATACGATTATTCTAGGGCCTAGTGCTAACAGCCTACTAACTCTTTGTGAGGGTGATAGAACCCGTGGCCATAATTTCAAACTATATAAAAAAGATACTAACACCAGACTAGCACAAAACTTTGTTTACTAACAGAGTAATTTTGGCCTAAATGCATGGAATAACCTTCCTGATGAAGCAGTTAAAGCAAAGTCATTACATTCGTTCAAAAATATCATAGACAAGTTTTTCCAAAACAAAATGTATTCAGTTAATTAATATACATATTTAAATGAATAAAACACAGATGCCTTAGTAGTCATCAGTGAATGAAGCCAAACCTAACAAAAATCAAAAACATATTTAGAGGGCATATAATAAGGCTAAACAAAATAGCCTAAAGTGCCATTTATGCTATGCTATGTATGCTATAAGGGAGGTTCTACTGTACACACACAAAAAAACAAAAAAAGAGGCAGGCCTACCTGTGAGGCGCAGGTATTTTTCGGTAGCCATCGTCACTGCAGCAACGGATGGTAGAGTTCTGTTCTGAAACCGGCCACACAACCAGAAAGCCGCACTGAACAAGTGCAGGCCTCGGCTGGGGAAGACAACTTGTTCTGCCGTTCTAGGCTAGTATTAATTATATTATGGAGGTGTTGAGTAATACCCGAATTTTGTTAACGTGCGTGCGCAAATATACACAAACTGTACACACATAGGGGAAGACGGGGTAAAAAGCGCTCGGGCGGGTAAGAAACCCACCCCAATTATCTCATGAAATGCTAAGCAAATTTCAGTCTCATTTTGCCCATGAGACGAGCGTTAATGTCTAGCATTCGTCTCATGGGCAAATTTGACTGAAATTTTCTTTATTTCATGAGATAATTGGGGTGGGCTTCTTACACGCCCATGCGCTTTTTACCCCGTCTTCCCCTACACAAACTTTGCTTTGTTTAATTCTGTCTCTCTGTGTCTCTGTCTGTCTATCTATATGTCTGTCTCTCAAGGACAGATTGGAAGACTAGGCGTTGCCTAAAATCTTTATCCTTGAAAAATAAGTTCAAGTGTTCATCTCTCTCTCTCTCTCTCTCTCTCTCTCTCTCTCTCTCTCTCTCTCTCTCTCTCTCTCTCTCTCTCTCTCTCTCTCTCTCTCTCTCTCTCTCTCTCTCTCTCTCTCTCTCTCTCTCGTGTTGGTGTTTAGTGTGTGAATGCAACGTAGAAAACTGCAATATAAGCTCTCACCACAACCCCGCCCTTTTTCTATTTGTTTTTTTTAGCCATTCATGAAAAAGGTAGAGCGCATGGAGAGATCAGAATAATGAAGAGTATTGGAACAGATTTCGTTTCCTTAAAATTGTATCTCCTTTTCTAAATTGTGAAATGGGGATAGTTTGAATATTGGCTAGGACCTTACATTCCCTTCTTCAAACCCCTCTGGGATGTTTATCCTGCCCCATGCCCAAAGTCTTCGTTTAGACTGCTATTTGGCGCAAAGGATGCATGCTTTGTGAGATCTTGTGCGTGCGTTCGCACACGTGACCTCGGTTTTAGGTGTCATCCGAAGGACCAGGAAATAGGAATAAAGTATCTTTCCCAAGGATAGGGCAAAAGGCTTAAAAAATAAGCGTATAGTGCCAAATTGCTATGCTAAGAATACAACCCATATTATAAACATTATGAGAGCTCGAAAATGACTTTGTACTGGTTTCTGGTTAAAAGATAAACTTGACCGAAAGAAATCAACAAAGGGAGGAAACTCTCCGAAACACTTTCACTTTGTTTTGCCTGCAGATAACAGCGTGTTTGGAAAGAAACTTGCAAAAGTTCTGCTGAATTTTCAGCATACCCCCCTCTCCCTTTAAAAAGTAAGTGTATGTCAAACTGCCAAAGTGCAGCAGAATCTTCACTTCTTTTCAGCCTGATCAGCTTTTAAACTTTAAACTTTAAGCTTTTTTACTTTTAAACTAATAAAAAAAACCTACTAATACTAGTAATAGTAATACTAAATTTGCACAAACCTTTTTCACTAACCGTATTACTAACGCATGGAATAAGCTTCCAAATGAAGCAGTAAATGCATCGTCACTAAATGCATTCAAGAACTCATTAGATCGATATTTTCAAAATATTGTGTATTCAGTAAATTTAAATAAATTAGATAAATAAAACACGACTGCCTAAGTAATCGATCGGCAATGCCGATACAACATAAATAACAAATAGAACCAATCTAGAGGGCAAAAGGCTGAAAAGCCTATAGTGCCATGATATGATATGATATGATATGATAGCTGATGAAGTTGGCTGCCAGCCTGAGGCGAAGAAGAGGAACTCTGTCTCTGTGTCAGGTCAGGTCAGATCTTCAGGGCAGCCAGGCCTCGCGGCCTCTTGATGTGCCCTATCTTTTGATTGTTTGTTATTGTGGCTTTGTTCATTAATCAGATTGGCACCGCTGTGGCGCTTTTTGAACTATCATTGTCGTCTTAATCATAATTGTATTTAAAAACATTAATTTTGGGGTCACTATCTAGGAGGTTTTTGAAATGGTTAATGTTGGAAGCAAGTTTAGTTTGTGCAGGGAGATTGTTCCAGTGCTGGGTGACTCTATTAGAAAAGAAGTTTTTTTCTCATATTAGTTCTACTGTATTGGGTTAGTATTTTTAGATCACTGTTAGTGTTACGGGTTCTCAAATCGTTAGACAATTGAAACAAATGCTTGTTAGTTTTGTCAGGGTTATTCAAAATTTTATATACAGTTATCAAATCTCCCCTTACTCTTCTAAATTTTAAGGATGGTAAACTTAACTTATGAAGTCTGACCCCGTATTCCAAATTTTGTATTGATTTTATTAATTTGGTTGCTCGCCTTTGTACCCTTTCAATTTGTGTAGATTGTCTTTTAAGAAAAGGGTTCCAAATTAGATTTCCATACTCAAGATGAGGTCTTACTAAACTTTTATATAGGTTCAAAAAAACTTCTGTATTTAATTCCATAAAACTTCTTCTAATTAAACCCAATATTCTATTGGCCTTGTTTACTGCTGTTGTAATGTGTTTATCAAATTTGAGTTTAAAATCAAATATGACTCCTAAGTAGTAAACTGTGGGGGTGACGGGGTGACTTCTTAGTTCTGTGGTGGTGGCCAGCTTCTAATTCTATTTTATAATTTATAGAAGTAAAATGCACACACTTTAGGGGATGACCATAGAAAAAAGCAGAAGAGGATAAAAAAAAGAGATCAACAGAAAAAACAATAATCACCTAACACAGTAACAGTAACACACTTTTTTTTTTACTTGGGTTCAATTGAAGAAAAATCGGTAAAGGTCAAGATGTTTACTGAAAAATCAGATGCAGCGAACAAAATAAAATCCCTAGGTAAAGGTAAAGATGTGCCGCCCCCCCCCCCCCCCCCCCCTGCATTTCTCGGTTAATTGCATTTTTCCGTTTTTGCCTTTCTTGCCAAACATAAAGCTGTATTTTATTAACCTTTTTAGCTAATAACCTTTTTGGAATACTAACCCTATCCCTAACCCTATACCTACCCCCCCCCCTCCTATAAGACGGGAAAACGCAATGAACCACGACTGTGACAAATGGCGCCGTGTACTGCAAACGGGGGGGGGGGGGGGGGGGGGTGGGGGGGGGGGGGGGGTCCTATTAGATAATGGCCTAGGGTTAGGGTCATATTTACGCACATACACACACAAACATGAACCTGCAGACTTCGCACACAACGCATACATCTAACTCTAGCCCTCATTCAATTCAATCCAAGATTACGTATCGTACTCCACTCTCTTTTATTATAACTTAATATTTGAAAAATAAAACAAGTTATTTAAACATACAAATCAATATTACAAGTTATTTAATCATACAAATCAATATTCACAATACCTTCAATATCTTATCTAACACTATCTAGTCACACTCGTCGTTGATACATCCCTTTTATCATTTCCAGTTCACTGAAGTTTCGGTTCCCAGCGTCGTCACCGTTTCTTCGTCCTCTCTGTTGGTTTCTTGGTTTCCTTCATTTGTTTCCGAATATTTCTTCTTTCTTTCTGTCTTTCAGGCCACCTTTTCATCTTCTTCTATCGTCTCACTATTCTTCTTCTTTTCATTCTTCTTTGCAGCTTTTCTTCTCCTTCTCTGAGTTTCAACAAACCCGCTGCCCTTGGCCCACGAAAAGCACCGTGTGTCTCCTCTCTTAAGAGAACAATACAAGCCTGAGTACTATCAGACTTTTGTCTGTTACACAATCAATACTTTGTTTTCCAAAATAACCCCCCAAGGGTTAACATTCGCATTATTAGCCTAAGCTAAAGCAGGACCCGCTGTCCCTATTGCCTTTCAGAGAGAGAATTAATTTCTACAAAGTTAACTACTGCAACAGCCTGATTCCCATTCACTCAATATTCATATATGTTACAAACATACGGCGCTTTGCACGTGCTATGTCTTGCACGAAATAAACATGTATGTCAACTGTAATCAGACCATTACTTTCTCTCTCAATCTTTTATTTTCTTTTTATTTCAACTTTTTCTTTTTACTTTTCAAAAAGAAATATATGACTCAACATGACACCCCCCATCCCGGGGAAAAAAAATTTCTTGAAATTTTTTAAAGAGAATTCCAAGATCATGAATTCACAATATACGTCACACCAAAAAACCGATTATACCCATCCAAAATCCAATACAAATATGTGCCTGCTTTAAAAAAAATGAGGCACTCTTTGAAAACACACACCCCAAAACTAACAAAAAATATATATGACATAAACATGGATTTCCCTGTCTTCAAAGATTTGCACATATATCACACCCTATTATGCAAAAACAACAACAACCCAACAACGACAAAAACCCACTGAACATTGAAAATTGTACCCATTTTGAGGTTTAGTTTTCTTGTACACAACAAAAATATACTAATCCACGCATAGCCCAAAATATCCATGAATGAAATGTTTACAGTTTAAACATATTTACAAACGATACCTAACTAGTCTTTGGATTCACTCTTGAATATCCAGGGAGTCAAAAGATCCTAAGTTAAAGCAACAAAGGAATCTGTTCAAAATGTCCTGCACTACGATCGAGATAACAGATCAGCCAGAACATTTGAGGTACCCGAAATTGGCTCTTCATCAAACATGTACTCCTGTATGGCCAGAGACCATCTGAGAAGCCTGCTGTTCTTTGTGCGTGATGACTTCAAGAACGTCAGTGGTCTGTGATCAGTCTGCAGCACAAACTTCCGACCCAGCAAGAACCTTTGGAACTTTTCAAGCGCCCAAACAATCGCGAGACATTCTCTTTCAATCGTTGAGTACTTTTGCTGAGCAGGATTGAATTTCTTGCTCGCACACTGTGCAGGATGAAGCAAACCGTCTTTTTGCTGTAAAAGCACAGCTCCCATGCCCGAACTGCTGGCGTCAGTCCTCAACAGAAAATCCTTGCTCAGATCAGGCAGAATCAGAACCGGATAGGAACTCAGAATTCTTTGAATTGTCTCAAGTGCACTTTGACATGCATCTGTCCACTTAATCTGACCTCTCTTCTCACCTTTAGTGAGATCAGTCAAAGGTGCTGTCACACTGGCGAAGTTGGGAACATACCTGCGGTAGTACGACAACAGTCCCAACAAAGACCTCACTTGTTTTCTTGAACAGGGAGTTTTCACAGACAAAATCTTTTTGATCTTCTTTTCTTCAGGCCTCATGCATCCCACAGAAATTGTGTGACCCAAAAACTCAAGCTGCTGAAAACCAGCCAACATCTTGGTTGGTCGAGCTGTCAGACCAAAGGAGCGCAAACGTGTCAAAATTTCTCTCAAACACTTCAGAAGTGACTCCCATGACACCAAACCAAGCATAATATCATCAAAGAAGCTGACTGCTGACAACTCATGCAACTTCAACACTCGCATCATTCTGGCAAACGTGGCAGGAGCATTCTGCAACCCAAACGGCATCCTAGTGAATTGGTAGAGACCGAAAGGAGTCTGAAAAGCCGTTTTCTTCTTATCTTCTTCAGCCATGGGGATTTGCCAGTAACCCTTTGTTAAGTCAATCTTAACGAAATACTGAGCACTGGACAACTGACAAAACAATTCCTCAACATCTGGGATCGGCTCAGCATCAAACACTGTGACTTTGTTGAGTGCCCTATAGTCAATACAGAACCTAACAGACCCATCTGGCTTCGATACTAGTACTACAGGCGCACAGTAGGGAGAATCTGAAGTTTCTATAACACCAAGGTCAAGCATGACTTTGACTTCTCTTTCAATCACCTGCTTCTTGGCAAATGGTAATGGATAAGGTTTCACACGTACTGGAGTGTCTGTAGATAACCTAATCCTGTGAGGTTCAACGTTGGTTGCATTTCCCGGTTTGTCTGTAAGAACATCCTGAAACTCTTCGAAAATATCTTGCAAGTCACTAACTTGAGATGGAGACAAATCATCAGAGATTTTGACATCTTTGTAGGTTTCACCCTGTACAGACAAAGTAGGTAACTCGCCCTGATTGTCCTGACTGTCCTGAACAACACCAACAGCGGATGAATGAAAATCAAAAGAACCTTGTAACCGACAGTCCTTCTGTGACACACTTGTGTCCCTTTTCTTTGTCACAGTGATATAATCTACAGGCAAAATGTCCGACAAATCCGTTGGAACACCAGGATTGATCACCTTAACGTCATCAACTTCAGGTAGCTTGTTGACAGAAACATTTGAGCGTTCTGTGTAACGCTTCAGCATGTTGACATGGAACACCTTGACCACACCATTCATGTCAATCTTGTAATTGACAGAGGAGCACACTTCAACAACAGGGAATGGACCTTTCCACTTCATGGTCAACTTGCTCTTTTCATCCGAGAGCAAAATCAGAACTTGATCACCTACAGCTAATGATCTCATCTTTGCCTTTCGATCAGCATACTTCTTGTATGTAGTTGCACTTTTGTATGCATTTTCTTGTGCTAATTCACAGCTGTCCTTGATTCTGTTCTGTAACTGGAAAACGTAGTCATAGACATTCTTTTCTTCTGATGACATGCTTTCTCCTGACCACGACTTTGCCAAAATACTGATAGGACCTCTGGGAGTGCGACCAAACAACAACTCGAATGGTGAGAAACCAGTACTCTCAGAAGGCAATTCCCTGTATGCAAAAAGCAATGCAGGAATGTATCTATCCCAATCAGACGGCCGTTCCGCAGAGACTTTCTTCAGCATTGTTTTCAATGTCCCATTGAAACGTTCAACCATTCCATTCGATTGAGGATGGTATGGAGTTGTTGTCACGGAGGAGATTGACAGAAGTCGGTATATCTCATGCATCAGGTCAGATACAAACTGGGTACCGCAGTCAGAAAGTATCTCGTCCGGCAAACCCATTCTGCTGAAGATGGACAACAGTGCTTCTGCAACTGTCACTGTATCTATCTTCTTTAGAGGCACAGCCTCTGGGTACCTGGTTGCCACATCAACAACTGTCAATACATATTTATACCCAGAAGATGAAGCTCGAAATGGTCCAACCAGATCAATGGCGATCCTTTGAAAAGGCACATTGATGACTGGCATGCGCTGAAGAGGAGCACATGGGATCCGACCCTTGGAAACAGTCTTTTGGCACACGTCACATGACTGACAATAGTGTGAAACTGCCACACCTACACCAGGCCAAAAGAAGGAAGACAGCACTCTCTGTAGAGTGCGCTTGACCCCACAATGTCCAGCCAACAAAGAGTCATGGGCAGTGTGCAACACACTTTCCCTCAGAGGAGCAGGAAGAACAATCTGTTCAACAACCTCACCATCCTTGGGGAATAGCCTATGCAAAATACCATTCTTTTTTACGTAGGTGATTTTGTCACATGAATGGGGTATGGTTGGCAACACTTGTTGGAACAAATGCTTTAAGGAGTCATCATCTTTCTGCATCTGAGCCAACACATCAGGTGTCACTTGGAGATTGGGAAGGGTGGGGACATACAGGGGTTTGGGATTTTCCTTTTCTTTCCTGACCTGCTGCCTGGTACTGACAGCACAGGGAACAAATGATCCTCCTCCGCCTCCACACACAGAGGACACCCCAGGAAGATTTCCTAAGATCAAGTCAGAAACGGGACTGTCAATGACGCAGGCGTCTATTTCACCAGTGTAGTAAGGAGTAGAAACATAGACACGGGCGACTGGGAAACTTTCAATTTTCCCACCAAAGGAAATACACCTCTGTGTCTCCCCTGTGATCTGATTATCATTCACAAGCTGTTTTCTCACCCCAGCTGTCGTACATCCCGTGTCCCTGAGCAGAGAACACTGGAAGCCATTGACTGCTCCTTTCTCGATATGGAGACCCTGAAATTCACCCTGACTCACTAATACATGGTGATCCTGCGCAACAGAAACACTTGCTGCGTTGCCTCTGTCCTTATTGTCAATGGTATAGGGACATGCGTTTCTTTTATGGAACTTGCAGCCACAAGTCCAACATGAAGCATCTGATCCACCTGAGCTGCCAAAAGTTGGCCACGACTACGACCAAAACCGCGTTGATCACCACGATTGCCCCGAGTGGGAAACCCTGATCCTCTCAAATTTGCACCTCCTGAACCATAGTGAGAGGAATCTTGACCCGAGTAAGGGTACGACGGGCGATTGAATCGCTGGCCTCCACGTGGAAACTGCTGTCCTCTGGAAAAAGAAAACCCTCCACGACCATTTCTTAAATAGCCTCTGGAGAAAGACCCAGGAGACTCTGTGAACCCAACATTTGCTTCAAAAAGCACATGATCAGCCTTTTTCCCAAAAGACTTTTCAGGGCGAGCAGATTTATACTGGTCAGCAATCCGACACATTTCTACTGCATCCTTAAATGAGCGCTCTTTGAGGAAGATAGCAAGGTCCTTCGAAACACTATGGAGAATCTGTTCACGCAAAAACAAGTCCCTGAGCTTTTCAAAGGATTTTTCCGTGTTTGACAGATCTATCCAACGGTCCAAAAGATGGCTAACCCGAATCAAGAAAGCCGCAAACGACTCCTCCCTCTCAGGACGAACAGCTCTGAACTTTGCACGGAACCCTTCCTCTGTACACTGAAACTTTTTAAGCAATTCAGCCTTCAGTTCGTCCCAAGTAAGAGATTCTCGTGCCGCTAAACTGTGGTAGAGTGTCAGAGCACTTCCTCTAAACAAAGAGAAAATAAAAAGCGTCCACTTGTCCTTAGGCCAGTCACAGGACGAGGCGTGACTTTCGAAGCGGAATAAGAAAGCGTCTATGTCGTCTTTCGACTCGTCAAAAGGGGGAAGTTTGGGAATATAGGGAGATTTGGCATGCTTGTTTTCTTTAGAGATTTGCTGTGTCGCAGACCGAGCTGCTTCTTTTTGCATTTGTAATTCCAATTGCTTTGCCTCTATTTCCAATCTTTTCATTTCGAAGAGACGTTGACCCTCAATCTTCTTAAGTTCTCTGTCCTCTTTTTCTCTTTCTTTTCTATCTTGTCTCTCCCTTTCGTCCTTTTCTGCTTGTCTTTCCCTATCTTCCTTTTCTTTTTGCCTTTCTTTTCTCTCTTCCTGTTCCTTTTGCCTATCCCTCTCTTCCTGTTCCTTTTGCCTATCCCTCTCTTCCTGTTCCTTTTGCCTATCCCTCTCTTCCTGTTCCTTTTGCCTATCCCTCTCTTCCTGTTCCTTTTGCCTATCCCTCTCTTCCTGTTCCTTTTGCCTATCCCTCTCTTCCTGTTCCTTTTGCCTATCCCTCTCTTCCTGTTCCTTTTGCCTATCCCTCTCTTCCTGTTCCTTTTGCCTATCCCTCTCTTCCTGTTCCTTTTGCCTATCCCTCTCTTCCTGTTCCTTTTGCCTATCCCTCTCTTCCTGTTCCTTTTGCCTATCCCTCTCTTCCTGTTCCTTTTGCCTATCCCTCTCTTCCTGTTCCTTTTGCCTATCCCTCTCTTCCTGTTCCTTTTGCCTATCCCTCTCTTCCTGTTCCTTTTGCCTATCCCTCTCTTCCTGTTCCTTTTGCCTATCCCTCTCTTCCTGTTCCTTTTGCCTATCCCTCTCTTCCTGTTCCTTTTCCTTTTTGCCTATCCCTCTCTTCCTGTTCCTTTTGCCTATGCCTTCTGTTCATTTTTCTCTTGTTTTGTTCTTGTTCGTTTTTCTCCTGTTTTGCCTTCTCCTCTTGTTCGTTTTTCTCCTGTTTTGCCTTCTCCTCTTGTTCCGTTTTCTCCTGTTTTGCCCTGTCATCTTTTTCTTTTTGTTCCTTTATCAACCTATCCCTCTCCCTTTCTCTTGCTCGCTCAGCTCTTTCTTCACACTGATTAACATATTTAATCAGTGCTTCCCCACTCAGCTCTAATCGTTCTCCCTGAGCAACAAATTTCTCGAAATCAGAGTTAGTTTCGGCCATTGTGCTCAGAAAGTGTTCTATTCTTAAACACAGTGGATATCACTACTGTGGGAGAAAACGCAATGGCAGTATCAAATTGTTTTAAGGATACGAAGACTGTATATCCGAAAAATAAAATTGTTTACGCAAAGACTTGCTATAGCGTCACCATAAAAAAAACTTGGGCAATGTGGGTTTTATTTTATACCACAACACACACAAAAAACCCACACACCTACTAAACATGTACCGAAAACCTTGAAGTAGATCAAGACTCCAATTTTATTTCTACGTTTTCACGAACGTGTGTCAATACCAAAACAATGATTATTCAAATATGGTTAAAACAGAAACAACAATAACGACAACAATACAGTAACAATATATTTTAAAAAACCAAAAAACAAAAAAACAAAAAAACAAAAAAAAGCCCACAAAGTTAAATACTAAAAACAAATAATTAGCAACAACTAAACCTACAACGCTTAAAAAAGAGGGGGCAACTACAACAACTACGCGGAATCCTATTTAAAAAATAAATCAAATGTAAAGAAAATTAGATAGGAGCCTATGGGGGAGAAGTCAAAAGAGAATTTTGTTTTGAAAAGTGAGAGTCAGAAATTCCCAGGTAGGAATAAAGGCCGAGATAGTGAGAAGAAATAGAAATAGAAAACGTAAACCCTCAGGTAATACCTTAGTAGTAATTACCTCCCGTATACTGGAGACGGGGAATCAAAATGTAATCCTTATGAAAAAGAGGAACAAACGTTCCCTGAATTTTTTTTTATATAATGTGATAAAACAGATATAACCCAAAGTAATAATAGGGACAACAATTAAATTTTATACGATTTTGTTTTATCCAACCTGTTATTTTCCAACAGCACACAGCAACAAATTGAAAATTCCTACAATTGCTTCACAAGAGGGGGTACACAAACGTCGAGGTCACCACTGTCACAGGGTCATATTTACGCACATACACACACAAACATGAACCTGCAGACTTCGCACACAACGCATACATCTAACTCTAGCCCTCATTCAATTCAATCCAAGATTGCGTATCGTACCCCACTCTCTTTTATTATAACTTAATATTTGAACAATAAAACAAGTTATTTAAACATACAAATCAATATTACAAGTTATTTAAACATACAAATCAATACTCACAATACCTTCAATATCTTATCTAACACTATCTAGTCACACTCGTCGTTGATACATCCCTTTTATCATTTCCAGTTCACTGAAGTTTCGGTTCCCAGCGTCGTCACCGTTTCTTCGTCCTCTCTGTTGGTTTCTTGGTTTCCTTCATTTGTTTCCGAATATTTCTTCTTTCTTTCTGTCTTTCAGGCCACCTTTTCATCTTCTTCTATCGTCTCACTATTCTTCTTCTTTTCATTCTTCTTTGCAGCTTTTCTTCTCCTTCTCTGAGTTTCAACAAACCCGCTGCCCTTGGCCCACGAAAAGCGCCGTGTGTCTCCTCTCTTAAGAGAACAATACAAGCCTGAGTACTATCAGACTTTTGTCTGTTACACAATCAATACTTTGTTTTCCAAAATAACCCCCCAAGGGTTAACATTCGCATTATTAGCCTAAGCTAAAGCAGGACCCGCTGTCCCTATTGCCTTTCAGAGAGAGAATGAATTTCTACAAAGTTAACTACTGCAACAGCCTGATTCCCATTCACTCAATATTCATATTATGTTACAAACATACGGCGCTTTGCACGTGCTATGTCTTGCACGAAATAAACATGTATGTCAACTGTAATCAGACCATTACTTTCTCTCTCAATCTTTTATTTTCTTTTTATTTCAACTTTTTCTTTTTACTTTTCAAAAAGAAATATATGACTCAACATGACAATACTGTTCATACTACTTTTGTTGCTGTTATGTCAAAATATTGAATAGCTTTTGCTGTGTCCAATCCAATCTTTGAATGAGTGTTTCTTTTAGATAAATGGTAATTATGTGCAATCATTAATAATAACAGGTCCATTTATTTATTTTTTACACAGGCCTTCCAGTTTTTCCATCCATATTCCAAAGAGAAGAAAGAGCCAGATCAAGATGAGTGTGGGCCAGGGTCAGGACCAAAAGCCGTACCTCATCCCCATAGAGAAAGACCAGCGGCCTTTCAAGTGCGGACTGTGCTCTTTCGCTTTCGATGAAGCCGCGAAGCTGAACACCCACATCAGCGAACATTCCCACACCAAACCTTTCCAGTGTGGCTACTGCTTGGCCAGTTATGACTCTGGCTCCGACCTGGCTCGACATGTCGACACCCATCAGCTCATCATGTGTGTGGCAAAACGCGCTGCCAATGAAAACCTCAGTCCTGCGAAGGGTCTGGCGCCCGGGACTGTCGGTGTCACAAGGAAACCTCAGTTTCAGAATCGGGCGCCAACCTCAAACTCACTACCTGTCACAATCGACTCAAATTTGTTATCAGGGATGCTGCGCCTGGAAGAAGGGCAGTGTTTGAGGAGAGCCTACACATGTACTGTTTGTCGACTGAGCTACGACCTCCAGAAGGATTTCAAGAAGCACTGCCTGTTGGTCCACCTCAATGACAGACCCTTCCCTTGTGCCCAATGCCCTGCTCGGTTTAAGGCGAAAAAAGATTTGGTGAAACACGTGCCCGTAATGCATGGTTTTGAGAAACCGTTTGAATGCGAGTTGTGTGGAAAGCGTTTTAAAATAAAGAGTTACCAGCAGCTTCATATGCGCAAATGGCACCCGGGAGCTAAACTGGGGCGCATTGGCGCACGTGTCGCTGGGAACAAACTCGAAGACAGGGATTCTGTTAAGAAGAGAAACGAGGAGCCTCAATCTCAGCCATCACTTGTAAAGATGGAGATGCCCGATGCAGAAAATATCGGTGGAAGGGGAGAGGGTGTGGTTGACTAGGACACTCCTCAGAATGGCAGTAGCAGGCAAGAGGGTGAGGGGGGAAACCCTTCCCCACTTCTTTCTGACAACGTCCCTTCAACAGTTTCAGTGAGCAAAGCACAGAGGAATGCATGATGGATTGATCATGACAGTCTGTATCAATCGTGATATATATATATATATATAAGTTAGCAGAACAAAATAAATAAAAAACACTAAGTGAAAATGACTGTGGTATTAATTTATTAAATTGCAGATGTTTCGGGCTGCAATCTGCCCTTCTTCCGAGCTCGCCTCCAAATGCCAAAACAAGACAACACTCGAATAAGACCTTAAAGGGGCACCCTGACGGATGTGTTTTGGTAAGAAACACGTCGAGATCACCAGGAAAACACCCTTTACAGAGATTGCAACACTCACTTTGCTTTGGTTTCCTAGAAATCAAACCGTCAAATCGGCGATTCCTTCCTTGGCGGAGGTGCTGGAAGTCAAATTCTTTCACCCAAAGAGAAGGCTTGTGCCGTCTCTTTTCTAAATCGTTTGCACAAAATTTCCGCAACACAAGCCTTTTTATTTTTATTTTTTTAAAATTCTATGCAGTTTATTTAAAGGAGTCTTGCTCACAACAAAGTAAACATCTGCATTTTTATTTTTTTACTGCACTACAAAAAAAGAAAATGCTTCAACTACAATGAATGACCTCCACCCACCCCATCCAAAATGGCTACTCTCTCCGGCATCTCCGCCAAGGAGGAATCGCCGTTTTGACGGTTTAATTTCTAGGAAACCAGAGCAAAGTGAGTGTTCCGATCCTTGAAAAGGCTGTCTTTCTGGTGATCTCGACGTGTTTCTTGCAAAAAAGGCTGTCTTTCTGGTGATCTCGATGTGTTTCTTGCAAAAACTCATCCCTCAGGGTCCACCTTTAACAATGATTACAACTCAAAACTTTTAAAACTTTTTATCGTGTTAACTGGTAATTATCAGTAAAATACCGATTTGCAAAACCAAAATACTGAAAGATAATGTTTACCTGTCAGTCCCAAGGACTGATAAATTTTTGCTAGGACTGATAAATGATGCATTTTTGTACCTTAGTGTTCAAGTGCTTCGGCTGTTGGGATGAACCCTGGAGTCTGGGGCAGTGGGTGGATGCCTCGTGCCTCCATACGGGGAGCTGGACGACCCCGACCCCTCCATGTGTCTCTCCCCGTGGGGATACCAGGGGGGTCTTTTGTAAAAATAGTTTCCCCACCTTCTGGAAGTTCTGTGCTTGTAACTTCCTCTACTCTAATCTGCCACTCTCTTTGACTCTGCCTTTTCCCTTTGCTTTCTATCATCTACTATCTTTCTGGCTTATTGGCCCCATTCTCCTGGGTCGGTATTCACGTTGAGATAGCATGAGACTTAGCATGATGCTAACTTAGAAGCTCTTCCAATGTCCTATAGGATTTAATAGGACTTTTGGAAGAGCTTCTAAGTTAGCATCATGCTAAGTCTCATGCTATCTCAACGTGAATACCGACCCTGGCTTTTTTCCCAAAAAAATCTTCCAAATGTTTCTCCTTTGAGCTCCTCCGAAATCGGAATATATCGGCTGTACGCAGCAGGGAGACCACTGAAAACTGGACACATACGTACCTTACCCATTATGGCCTGGGAACGCAGAAGAAGAAGTAGAATCCCTGGAGTCTTTTAGCCAGACTTGGGTAGGCACAGCTTTCGCATTACTTTCAGTCAATGGTTGAGTGTGTTCGTAAAAGGATAAATAAAATCCAAAGTATCCCCACCAGCTAAACTTGGGCGTTTTTTTCTTCAAGTCAGAGCCCCTATTAATGGTATCAGTGCTCGGTGACAGACTTGTTTTTAGTTTGTTTGTTCTTGATGTGTGACACCCACTCAAGCTGTGTGCAAACGTGTCCTCTAAATCCATTTCCAACTTTCAAAGCAATTGATCATGTAGAAGGTGTCCAAAGAAGATTTACAAAAACAATTTTTGGAACCAGAAATACGGACTATGAAGACAGACTAAAGTATCTGGGAATACCTAGTTTGGAATACAGACGTCTTAGAGGCGATTTGATTGAGGTGTATAAAATTCTTAACAAGTTTTATGATCCTAACACAACTAAAACTTTACTAACTCTAACTGATGAGGAAAGAACACGAGGGCATAATTTTAAACTAACAAAAAAACTAAATAACAGTCGTTCAGCTCAAAACGTTTTTACTAACAGAGTAATAACTGCATGGAACAATCTTTCTAATGAAACTGTAAATGCATCATCACTAAATATGTTCAAAAATCTTATTGACCAAAAAATTAATACTATTATGTACTCCACAAATTTGGAGAAATAAATTAAAAAAACAATACACAAAAGCCAAAGTAATTCACAGCCAAAAAGATAATACATTTATACTACATATGAAAAATATCTAGAGGGCAAAAGACTTCAAAAGCCTACAGAACCTAAACTGATATGATATGATATATCCGTCAAATTTGAAAAGTGATTAAAAAATGTATCGTTCAAAATAATGAATCCATGCATTCTGCATAACTGGAACCTACGGCAATGCACTGATGATTGTGTCATTCAAATGATGTCTAGACATTTTGTTATCACAGTCATGTCAAGGTCTGTCCCACACTCAGTTTTTTGTGTGATGATTTTTAATCATCATACTCATATTTTAATGACTTGATTAAATCATTCCATTCGTCGAGAAGATTACACGCACATACGCACGCACACGCACACACATGCACACATGCATGCACACACACACACACACACACAAACACACGCACATGCACTCACACGTGACACCACACACACACACATACACGCATTCACACACACACACACGCACACACAAAACCCCACACACTCACAATCTCTCACTCTCTCCATCCCCCCTCTCACTCACTCTTTCTCTCTCTCAAATAGGAAATTATATAAATTAAAAAATCACTGTCCTTAACAAAATTCGTCAGTGAAATTCACAAACCTCATACCTCGATTTTTGTTTTGTTTTTAGTTAGATACATGGTCAGCTCTCTAATTTTCTCTGCCACATTCCACCAAAAGCTCGTATCTCAGTCTAACGAATTTCTATCTGGGGTAAATGGGGTTGTGTAAATAGAAAAAAACACTGAAGTGCCAAATTCTGATCTACTTAAGGACAAAAACCTTGTATATTCGTTCTTTTCAAGTATTAATTATTTTTAAAAAATTGAGAACTAAACTCGCAATGTCTTGAACAACATAATATTATTCATCATGTAGTTAATCAATTATGGTAAACCCGGTTAATTTTTAAAAGTTTTTTTAATTTTTCTCAAAACTATCAGAATTGAGATGCGAGGTGAATTTGACCGACGAAATTCTCTTTCCATAAAACAACACTCTAGAACGATTACAGCAAAACTTCGGTTATAAGAAAATTGAAGGGAGATAATTTTTTGTTTTCTTATATCCGAGTTTTCTTATATCCGAAACTCGGATATAAGAAAACATTTTGAATGGGAAAAAATAACAGAAAAAAAAATGAAATAAAAGACAAACAGAAACATAAAACGAAGAGAAAATGCTTTTACCTAATTTGGTGCATAAAAAAAGGAAAAAATGCAAAACAAAGCAGGAAAAGGAGAGAGAACAGAACAGAACATTAAAAACAAAAATGAAGGCAGACGTGGTGTGAGTTGCATGATGAGCGAGCGAGAGCAGATGAATGATTGGGTGTGGTGGGAGAGTTACATATTTGTTTAAATGTAAATTTCTGTTTCTTGTTTTTAATCAATATTCTAATTTGGATGTATAACTTATTTTACACAGTGGAAGACAATTTTGTATTTGCGTTTGTACAATGCCAATGAACAATAAAGAAACTTGCGACCTATGACTCATGTTTTACATCATAAAATCAAAATACAGCAAAACTCGGTTATAAGAAAATCGAAGGGAGATGATTTTTTGCTTATTACCATATCCGAGTTTTCTTATATCCGAAACTCGGATATAAGAAAACATTTTGAAGTTTTGTTCCTTATAACCAAATTGAAAAGGGAAAAGGAAAAGAAAAGAAAGACAGAAAAACAAAACGAAGAGAAAATCCTTTTTCCTAATTTGATGCATGTCTTGCATCATACAATCAAAATCATCTACTAAGAAGAAGATTTAAAGATGCCTACAACCACTCAACTAACAAGGTTTTTTTCTTTTTACTGTTATCAAATGCGTTACCCTTCACCTTTCTTGTACTGAACTATTACCATTTACTGTCCACCCATGCAGCTTTTCATCAATCGTTTGCTTTTGTTTATGTGGATTTTCGTCCACATATTCAGTTATTTGTATTTCTCTTCTTAAAGAAATGGATTGCCTTTTCCTCTCTGCCATTGCTGCTGAAAATAAAAGGATGGACAGTCTCTCTACCACCAACACAAAAGTACAGGCACTCATATTTTTTTCTTCTGCTCAACATTTATTTTGCACAGAATACTGAAGGAAAGTATGGAATAAAGGAACAAAAACAACTCAATTAGTCTTGCAATCATGTGCCTGTACTGTTTAGACTGTCTGTGACGCAACTGGTATGAGGTAAACTTTCCCTTTTTGGAACGACTTCAATTTTCTCGGAACATCCTTTCAGTTCAGGTCCAACTCACTTTTAAAGACACACTGACCCAACACGATTAAGATCCTTGTTTTTTCTGGGTAGCTGTGACCAACATACAAATTCCCCCAACTTCAAATTGAGGCTGCTCTTTAAAATGTTTCGTTTTCAATTTGGGGGCATTTGTATGGGAGTCAAACCTGGTCAAAACAAGATTTCATACCAGCTATAAGAGGGAAAACGCATGGAACCCGTGATTTTGACACGTCGATCTGGTAGGTCTTTAAGAAAATGTTGTCAATGGTAATTCGCTTATAAGAAAATAGAACTTGCTTATAAGAAAATGAACTGCAAACCAACTCTCTTGTATGACATAATTTTCTTATATCCAAGTTTCCATTGCGGATGGGAGAAGGAATTTGCTTGCTTATAACCGAGTTTTCTTATAAGCGAGTTTCTTATATCCGAGTTTTGATCATAGATAAGAAAGAAGAAGTTCGGCAGGGAATTTTTTTTTGCTTCATTATAAGCGAGTTTCTTTTAAGCAGATTTGGCTGTATCTTTCTATATTAAGGTAGGCTACTCTAGTCTCATTACGACTAACACAAAGGTACAGGCATTCATATTTTTTCTTCTGCTCAGCATTTATTTTGTACAGAATACTGAAGGAAAGTATGAAATTTAAGGAACAAAAATAACAGTCAGTCTTGCAATCAAGTGCCTGTACCGGTTAGAGTGTCTGTGACGTAGCTGCTCTGACATAAGTTTTCCTCTTTTTTGTTTGTTTTGTTGGAAGGACTGCATTTTTTGGAACATCCTTTCAGTTCATGCTCTAATTTAAAAAAAAAATTCGCTTATAACAAAATGAACTGCAAACCAAACTCCCTTGTATGAAATCATTTTCTTATATCCGAGTTTACATCGCGGATGGGAGAACGAATTTGCTTGATTATAACCCAGTTTTTTTATAAGCGGTTTTCTTATATCCGAGTTTTGATAATACATAAGAAAGAAGGAGTTCGGCCCAGTTTTCTTATAAGCGGTTTTCTTATATCCGAGTTTTGATAATACATAAGAAAGAAGGAGTTCGGCCCAGTTTTCTTATAAGCGGGTTTCTTATATCCGAGTTTGATAATACATAGAAAGAAGAGTTTAGAAAGTTCGGGGGGGGGGGGGGGGGGTCACTTATAAGCGGGTTCGGAAAATTGATTTGAATAAGCGAGTTTTCTTATAAGCGGGTTCGGCTGTAACACGATTAACTTTTTAAAAACAAATTACTTTTTTTTTAAACAGACATTCACAGACACACACACACACACTGACCCGTGGGCAAGGGGAAGGCGGTGATGTCGTGGTCAATGAACTGACCAAACTGCATCAGCATGTCAGTGACTTCTGACCCTGACCCTCCCTGCTGACCGCTGTCCGTGTGAACTGCACGACTGACCGCTCGACCACTGGGCAGTTCCCCGCCCCTCACGCTGCGTGTCCGTGGAGCTTGTTGGCCTGCGAGCCGAAATGGATCATCTTCTTCTGCGTTCCCAGGCCATATGGCCATACTGGGTGAGATACGTATGTGTCCGGTTGTCTTGAATTTTCGCTGGTCTCCCCGCTTACATGCAGCCGACACATTCCGATTTCGGAGGAGCTCAAAAAAGAAAATTATTTGGAAGAATTTAAACCAACAAAAAAAAAGGCAGGAGATTGGGCCAAAAGATCAGAAAAATAGTAGATGATAGTAAAAAAAAAAAAAAAATAAGAAGGAAAAGACAGTCATAGAGACTAGAGAGTGATAGAGGAAGTTTCTAGCACAAAACCTCCAGACGATGGGGGAACTGTTTATACAAAACACCCCCCAGTATCCCCCCCAGGGAAGAGGGAAGTGGATTAATGTATTGTTACACAGACATTTCCCGTGGGTAGGCCTACATAGGATACTGGGCTGATCATTCAGTAGGCTGCAAATAGTTTCCCCGAGTTCTGAAAGTTTTCTTGGTCCCAGGAAGACTTCGTCTTCACACAGCGTGTCCTTAAGAGTCAAAGGCTAATAGGATGTTAGTCCTACCCACTTCTGAAAGTTTTGCGCTACAGATCACTAATTGGAACTCTGCTTTTTTCCTTTTATAAGTATTGTTTGCTATTTATGAGCCT
>CM065697.1:44148476-44181567 GCA_017654935.2 Phymorhynchus buccinoides
ACCTCGTCCGTCCTATGTCGCTAATCTGCCCTTGAAATCTGTGCTAAACTACGTTTTTACATTATTTTTAAAAGATGTCCCTGGCCCGAAGACCTCCAGTGATCATATCCCAACAGTCCAGGCACTATGAAACACTATGGTACTAAATCTCGCTAGGGAGAAGAGCATTACGTGTGTGACCGTTTTTAGATTACCCCAGGCCGTGAACGTGGCAGCCATACTTCCATCTAGGAGATTTCAGAGAGACATTTGATGATGTTATGCTAGGGAGCTTGTCACGGCAACTGAGACAACCCTCAGAACTATGCATAACTAACAACATTTTGATGTAGCCTTGGTGTTCTAGCGTAGTCAATTGCCGTCTGACCGTCGCCTTAAGTCCAATACTCCAATATGAATCACCAAGCACAATTCAAACATTTGTTTTCCTTCTTTTGGGCAGATTATGTTACACTAACATAACAACGTCGCTGTTCGATTGGCTGACTGCACGTGCAACAACGTTCTAACTATGGCGCCACGTTCCTGCCAGTAGCTCGCTCTTTGCACTGCCTGCCTATGAGGATGGTAGTCATCATGGTTTTGGTATTAGGCCTATCCTTTAAGTTGTAGAGTGGCCACAGGTACGCGTTTTCGCCATTGTGTCAGTTCAACCCCAGGTTCGAACGAGGTCTGGGTAGTACAGGATTTTCCTCTCACTCTGCACTAGGCCCTTCGGTCTGGAACGTGGAGTCTTTCGGCTGAGGCGTACAACCGGTTCCCAGGGTAGCCCTGCACTTACACCATGTTAAGACACAGTGGCACGTAAAAGATTTCATTTGGCTCAAAATGTACCCTCCCCCCTTCCTCCTCATGTCATCACTACAAAAATTGCTAGTGCTCAAATAAAACACCGACAATTGGGTGTCTGCGCCTCTGGCTGCTAGGTTGGAGCAACCCGAAATTTCACAGAGACGCCTCTGTGACTACCTAATCCTAAAATCTGTGCTAGTCGCTGGTACCCACCAATACTCATATGTTTTTTATCGTTTTGTACTGGGGTTAGTTTTGCAAAGAAAAGGGCCAGAGAACACGATCGATGTCGTGTCACATGTCCCGATAGACACTGTACATGGGCCACGTCGAGACCACGTGATTTCGAATCGTACTCGGTACAGGTCTGGACGGGTGGCTGTGCCGCTTTAATAGTGAGAGTGAGAGAATGACAGGTGAAAAATCAGATGATTGCGTGATGCGGGGTAAAGCTTTGAGGTGTATAAAGGCTTCTTGTATGGGTGAGTGACTATTTCTTGCTTTATTGATTTTATTATTTGTGTCCGTTTTTTTGAGATTCCGTGTCTGGTCTCATGCGCTGCAGTTCAGCCAACACATTCCGATTGTCGGAGGAACCCGTAAGGGACATTATTTGGAATATTTGTCTAGAGAATAAGACAGGATCCAAGGCAAGGACAAGGCCTTTTTTTTCTTAAACTGTGAACCACTAGGCACACAGCCTCTACAATCATCTAGGGAGTAAGACACTGATATAATATGTTCTACGACATAGTAGCGTCATACATAAATAAGAGCAATGACACATGAGTACACATGTGTGACAATGATCCAATACGAAGGATCTCTCTAAACATTAGGGGGTCACTTTGATCATCATGTCATAGGCAACAAACGTAGCAACGCAAACGCGATAACGTGCATTATTTTAATTTTTTAAATTCAGAGTTTTCATTACAATATAGCAACTTGATGTATGAAAATTAATGCTTCTGTTATGAGGATAGGGGCTTGGAGAATGGGCCAATAAGGCTCTAAATAGAAATACAATACTGTATAAAGTGGGAAAAAATCAGAGTTCCAATTAGGGATCTGTAGCGCAAAACTTTACAGAAGTGGGTAGGACTGAACACCTATTACCTGGTGACGCTTAAGGACTACGTCTGTGTGAAGACGAGTCTATTCTGGGAGCCAACATAAACTTTCAGAACTCGGGGAACTAATTTTGCAGCCTCTGAATTAGTGCCCAGTATCCGATGTAGGCCTACCACGGGAAATGTCTTGTAACACTCACATTAGCCCACTTCCGCGCTCATCCCTGGGGGATACTGGGGGGTGTTTTGTATAAAGTTCGCCCATCGTCTGGAGGTCTCTTGTGCTGAGAAACTTCCTCTATCACGCTCTAGTCCCTCTCTGAGCTGTCTGTGTCGGCTGACTTGTATTTTTTTTTTTTTTTTGACTATCCGTGCTACTATTTTTTCTGAGTCTTTTGGGCCCAATCTCACTGCTTTTTATACTTTGTTTGGTTTAGAATTCTTCCAAATAATTTTTCTTTTTGAGCTCCTCCGAAATCGTAATGTGTCGGCTTGCATGTAAGCGGGGAGACAAGCGAAAATTCAAGAACAACCGGACACATACGTAATCTCACCCAGTATGGCCTATAGCCTGGTGAACGCAGAAGAAATGATCCTTTCGGCCCGCAGGCCACAAGCTCCACGGACACGCAGGCGTGAGGGCGGGAACTGCCCAAGTGGTCGAGCGGTCCAGTCGTGCAGTTCACTGACGGACAGCGGTCAGCATGGAGTTCAGGGTCAAAGTCACTGACATCTTGCAGTTGTGGTCATGTTCATTGACCACTACATCACCGCTTCCCCTTGCCCACGGGTCTGTGTGTGTGTGAGTCTGTGAATGTCCTGTTTAAAACAATAAAAGTATTGGTTTTTAAATAAGTTAATCGTGTTACGAGCCGACCCACTTATAGAAACCTCGCTTATATCAACAATTCCCCCAACCCGCCCCCCCCCCCCCCGAACTCCTGCTTTCCTTATGTAATTATCGTGCAAAACTCGGAAGATAAGAAACGCCGCTTATAAAGAATAAACAGTGGGCCGAACTCCTTCTTTCCTTATGATACTTATCCAAAACTCGGCTTAAGAAAACCTGCTTATAAAGAACTGGCCTGAACTCCCCTTCTTTCTTATTGTATATCAAAGACTCGGATATATAGAAACCGCGTTATAAAAACTGGTTATAATCAAGCAAATATTCGTTCTCTCCATCCGCGATGTAAACTCGCTAATAGGAAGAAACATGATTTCATACAAGGGGTTTGGTTTGCATTCATTTTGTTATAATCGATTTTTTTTTAAAGGAGAGGCATGAACTGATGGATGTTCCAAAAAATGCAGTCCTTCAACAAAACAAACAAAAGAGGAAACTTATGATCAGAGCAGCTACGTCACCGACACTCTAACCGTAACAGGGCACATGATTGCAGACGAGTTTTATTGTTGTCCGGAAATTGTCATACTTTCCCTTCAGTATTCCTCCGTATCAAAATAATGCTGAGCTGAAGAAAAAATATGGAATGCCTGACCTTTTGTGTTAGTCGTGTATGAGACTAGAGTAGCCCTACCTTAATATAGAAAGAGACAGCCAGCGGTTAAAAAGAACTCGCTATAATGATGCAAATAAAAAAGTCCCTGCCGTGAACTGCTTCTTTCTTGGTGTATGATCAAAACTCGGATATAAGAAACTCGCTTATACGAAAACTGTGCGGTATAAGCAAGCAATTCATTCTCCGGCATTCCAGCATGTGAAACGTGGATATGAAGAACAATTATGTCGTATACAGAGTGAGTGGTGGTTGCAGTGTTCATTTTCTGAAGCAGTTCGTGATTGGTATCTTGATAATAGCGAAGGTACCATTGCCAAACATTTTGTCACCTTAAAGCCTACCATATTTGTACAGTGTCAAATCACGGGTTCCATGTCGTTTTTCGCCTCTTATAAGCTGGTATGAAATAGTGTTTTGACCAGGTTTGACACATCACATGCATCCTCAAATGGAAAACGACACGATGTTAAAGAGCAGCCTCAAGTTTGATAGTTGTGGGGAATTTGTATGTGGTCACAGCTACCTCAGAAAAAAGCAAGGCGACTTATATCGTGTTGGGCAGTGTGTCAATCTTTAAACGTGGTTGGACTAGCGCTGACTGAAAGGAGTGGGGGGGGGGTGTTCCGAGAAAAATTGAGAGTGTTCTCAAAAAGGGAAAGTTCTACCTCAACCAGTTGCGTCACAGATCAGTCTAAATGAACAGTACAGGCACATGATTGCAAGACTTATTGTAGTTGTATTTTGTTCCTTTATTCCATGACTTTCCTTCAGTATTCTTGCAAAATATGTTGAGCCAGCAAGAAAAATCTGTGAGTGCTGCTTACTGTTTGTGTGTGGTAGATGAGACCTGTCCATGCACGTTTTATTGGCCAGCAGCAATGGCAGAGAGGAATAAGGCAATCCATTTCTTTAAGAAGTAGAAATACAAATGTAACTGACTATGTGGCGATAAATGCCACATGAAAAACAAAGCAAACGATTGATGAAGTTAAGCTGCATGAGGTGGACAGTAAATGGTTAATCGAAGTTGCAGTTACAAGAAGGGTGAAGGGTAACGCATCTTGAATAGATGGTATGGAAAAGAAAACCTGTTGTTGTGGTGGTTGTAGGCATCCTTTAAATCTTCTTCTAGTATATGATTTGATTGATATGATGCCAGGAACCATGCGCAATATTAGTGTCAAAAGGATTTTTCTCTTCGTTTTGTTTTTCGTCTTTCTTTCTTTTCCTTTGCCCTTTTCAAGTTGGTTAGAAGGGAAAAAACTTCAAAATTTTTTCTTATATCCGAGTTTCGGATATAAGAAACTCGGAGATGGTAAGACCCAAAAAATCATATCCCTTCGATTTTCTTATAACCGATTTTTGCTGTATTTTGATTTTATGATGTTAAACATGAGTCATAGGTCGCAAATTTTTTTTATTGTCCATTGGCATTGTACAAACCAAATACAAAATTGTCCTCCACTGTGTAAAATAAGTTATACATCCAAATTAGAATATTGATTAAAAACAAGAAACAGAAATTTACATTTAAACAAATATGTAACTCTCACACCACACCCACTCATTCATCTGCTCTCCGCTATCTTGCTCGCTCATCATGCAACTCACACCACGTCTGCCTTCATTTTTGTTTTTAATGTTCTGTTCTGTTCTCTCTCTTTTTCCTGCTTTGTTTTGCATTTTTTCCTTTTTTTCATGCACCAAATTAGGTAAAAGCATTTTCTCTTCGTTTTATGTTTCTGTTTGTCTTTTATTTCATTGTTTTCTCTGTTATTTTTTCCCATTCAAAATGTTTTCTTATATCCGAGTTTCGGATATAAGAAAACAAAAAATTATCTCCCTTCAATTTTCTTATAACCGAAGTTTTGCTGTAATCGTTCTAGAATGTTGTTTTATGGAAAGAGAATTTCGTCGGTCAAATTCGCCTCGCATCTCAATTCTGATAGTTTTGAGAAAAATTAAAAAAACTTTTAAAAATTAACCGGGTTTACCATAATTGATTAACTACATGATGAATAATATTATGTTGTTCAAGACATTGCGAGTTTAGTTCTCAATTTTTTTAATAATAATTAATACTTGAAAAGAACGAATATACAAGGTTTTTGTCCTTAAGTAGATCAGAATTTGGCACTTCAGTGTTTTTTTCTATTTACACAACCCCATTTACCCCAGATAGAAATTCGTTAGACTGAGATACGAGCTTTTGGTGGAATGTGGCAGAGAAAATTAGAGAGCTGACCATGTATCTAACTAAAAACAAAACAAAAATCGAGGTATGAGGTTTGTGAATTTCACTGACGAATTTTGTTAATGACAGTGATTTTTTTATTTATTTAATTTCCTATTTGAGAGAGAGAAAGAGTGAGAGAGAGGGGGGATGGAGAGAGTGAGAGATTGTGAGTGTGTGGGGTTTTGTGTGTGTGTGTGTGTGTGTGTGTGTGTGTGTGTGTGTGTGTGAATGCGTGTATGTGTGTGCGTGGTGTCACATGTGAGTGCATGTGCGTGTGTTTGTGTGTGTGTGTGCGTGCATACATGCATGTGCGTGTGCGTGCGTGCGTATATGTGTGTAAGAAAACATTTAGAGTTGCACCATTGTGGAATAATGTGCCAATTATTATATGAATTAACATTAAGAGAGCACAAAATAATAGTACTTTTTAAAATCTTCTCGACGAATGGAATGACTTAATCAAGTCATTAAAATATGAGTATGATGATTAAAAATCATCACACAAAAAACTGAGTGTGGGACAGACCTTGACATGACTGTGATAACAAAATGTCTAGACATCATTTGAATGACACAATCATCAGTGCATTGCCGTAGGTTCCAGTTATG
Organism: Phymorhynchus buccinoides; assembly: GCA_017654935.2. Classification (NCBI taxonomy): domain Eukaryota; kingdom Metazoa; phylum Mollusca; class Gastropoda; order Neogastropoda; family Raphitomidae; genus Phymorhynchus; species Phymorhynchus buccinoides. Next base: position 44,154,710 of record CM065697.1, read on the forward strand.
CAGAATGCATGGATTCATTATTTTGAAAGATACATTTTTTAATCACTTTTCAAATTTGACGGATATATCATATCAGTTTAGGTTCTGTAGGCTTTTGAAATCTTTTGTCTTCTAGATATGTTTCATATGTAGTATAAATGTATTTCTTTTTGGCCGTGAATTACTTTGGCTTTTGTGTATTGTTTTTTTAATTTTCTTCAAATTTGTGGAGTACATAATAGTATTAATTTTTTGGGTCAATAAGATTTTTGAACATATTTAGTGATGATGCATTTACAGTTTCATTAGAAAGATTGTTCCATGCAGTTATTACTCTGTTAGTAAAAACGTTTTGAGCTGAACGACTGTTATTTAGTTTTTTGGTTAGTTTAAAATTATGCCCTCGTGTTCTTTCCTCATCAGTTAGAGTTAGTAAAGTTTTAGTTGTGTTAGGATCATAAAACTTGCTAAGAATTTTATACACCTCAATCAAATCGCCTCTAAGACGTCTGTATTCCAAACTAGGTATTCCCAGATACTTTAGTCTGTCTTCATAGTCCGTATTTCTGGTTCCAATAATTGTTTTTGTAAATCTTCTTTGGACACCTTCTATATGATCAATTGCTTTGAAAGTTGGAAATGGATTTAGAGGACACTTTTGCACACAGCTTGAGTGGGTGTCACACATCAAGAACAAACAAACTAAAAACAAATCTGTCACTGAGCACTGATACCATTGATGCACTGACTTCAGGGGCGGATCAGTTCATGTTCGAGGGGGGGGGGTTCCAGGTGATATAATGGGGGGCAGTCTGGAGGAGATTTGTTTGTCTCACCCCCCACCCCCTGGCGCTGAAGAGCTTTTAAACAAAGATTGTATTGGAGGCTATACTTCAGTTCTCCTTTTCTTCTTCTTCTTTTTTTTTTTTTTTTTGCTGGGGGGGGGGGGGGGGGGGGGGGGGTTCCGGAACCCCTAGGACCCACCCACCCCTAAATCCGCCCTTGGACTTGAAGAAGAAGAAAAAACACGCCCTAGTTTAGCTGGTGGGGATACTTCGGATTTTATTTATCCTTTTACGAACACACTCAACCATGGACTGAAAGTAATGCGAAAGCTGTGCCTACCCAAGTCTGGCTAAAAGACTCCAGGGATTCTTCTTCTTCTTTTTTTGCGTTCCCAGGCAGGGTCGGTATAACGTTGAGATAGCATGTGACTTAGCATGATGCTAGTTTTCAGAAGCTCTTCCCGCTGCGTCCATTAAATCCTATAGGACATTGGAAGAGCTTCTAAGTTAGCATCATGCTAAGTCTCATGCTATTCAACGTGAATACCGAGGCAGGAGAATGGGGCCAATAAGCCAGAAAGATAGTAGATGATAGAAAGCAAAGGGAAAAGGCAGAGTCAAAGAGAGTGGCAGATTTAGAGGAAGTTACAAGCACAGAACTTCCAGAAGGTGGGGAAACTATTTTTACAAAAGACCCCCCTGGTATCCCCACGGGGAGAGACACATGGAGGGGTCGGGGTCGTCCAGCTCCCCGTATGGAGGCACGAGGCATCCACCCACTGCCCCAGACTCCAGGGATCATCCCAACAGCCGAAGCACTTGAACACTAAGGTACAAAAATGCATCATTTATCAGTCCTAGCAAAAATTTATCAGTCCTTGGGACTGACAGGTAAACATTATCTTTCAGTATTTTGGTTTTGCAAATCGGTATTTTACTGATAATTACCAGTTAACACGATAAAAAGTTTTAAAAGTTTTGAGTTGTAATCATTGTTAAAGTTTTTTTTTTTTTCTCTTTTTCTCTCTTTTTTTTTTTGGACCCTGAGGGATGAGTTTTTGCAAGAAACAATCGAGATCACCAGAAAGACAGCCTTTTTTGCAAGAAACACGTCGAGATCACCAGAAAGACAGCCTTTTCAAGGATCGGAACACTCACTTTGCTCTGGTTTCCTAGAAATTAAACCGTCAAAACGGCGATTCCTCCTTGGTGGAGATGCCGGAGAGAGTAGCCATTTTGGATGGGGTGGGTGGAGGTCATTAATTGTAGTTGAAGCATTTTCTTTTTTTGTAGTGCAGTAAAAAAATAAAAATGCAGCTATTTCCTTTGTTGTGAGCAAAACTCCTTTAAATAAACTGCATAGAATTTTAAAAAATAAAAATAAAAAGGCTTGTGTTGCGGAAATTTTGTGCAAACGATTTAGAAAAGAGACGGCACACGCCTTCTCTTTGGGTGAAAGAATTTGACTTCCAGCACCTCCGCCAAGGAAGAATCGCCGATTTGACGGTTTGATTTCTAGGAAACCAAAGCAAAGTGAGTGTTGCAATCTCTGTAAAGGGTGTTTTCCTGGTGATCTCGACGTGTTTCTTACAAAAAACACATCCGTCAGGGTGCCCCTTTAAGGTCTTATTCGGGTGTTGTCTTGTTTTGGCATTTGGAGGCGAGCTCGGAAGAAGGGCAGATTGCAGCCCGAAACATCTGCAATTTAATAAATTAATACCACAGTCATTTTCACTTAGTGTTTTTTATTTATTTTGTTCTGCTAACTTATATATATATATCACGATTGATACAGACTGTCATGATCAATCCATCATGCATTCCTCTGTGCTTTGCTCACTGAAACTGTTGAAGGGACGTTGTCAGAAAGAAGTGGGGAAGGGTTTCCCCCCTCACCCTCTTGCCTGCTACTGCCATTCTGAGGAGTGTCCTAGTCAACCACACCCTCTCCCCTTCCACCGATATTTTCTGCATCGGGCATCTCCATCTTTACAAGTGATGGCTGAGATTGAGGCTCCTCGTTTCTCTTCTTAACAGAATCCCTGTCTTCGAGTTTGTTCCCAGTGACACATGCGCCAATGCGCCCCAGTTTAGCTCCCGGGTGCCATTTGCGCATATGAAGCTGCTGGTAACTCTTTATTTTAAAACGCTTTCCACACAACTCGCATTCAAACGGTTTCTCAAAACCATGCATTACGGGCACGTGTTTCACCAAATCTTTTTTCGCCTTAAACCGAGCAGGGCATTGGGCACAAGGGAAGGGTCTGTCATTGAGGTGGACCAACAGGCAGTGCTTCTTGAAATCCTTCTGGAGGTCGTAGCTCAGTCGACAAACAGTACATGTGTAGGCTCTCCTCAAACACTGCCCTTCTTCCAGGCGCAGCATCCCTGATAACAAATTTGAGTCGATTGTGACAGGTAGTGAGTTTGAGGTTGGCGCCCGATTCTGAAACTGAGGTTTCCTTGTGACACCGACAGTCCCGGGCGCCAGACCCTTCGCAGGACTGAGGTTTTCATTGGCAGCGCGTTTTGCCACACACATGATGAGCTGATGGGTGTCGACATGTCGAGCCAGGTCGGAGCCAGAGTCATAACTGGCCAAGCAGTAGCCACACTGGAAAGGTTTGGTGTGGGAATGTTCGCTGATGTGGGTGTTCAGCTTCGCGGCTTCATCGAAAGCGAAAGAGCACAGTCCGCACTTGAAAGGCCGCTGGTCTTTCTCTATGGGGATGAGGTACGGCTTTTGGTCCTGACCCTGGCCCACACTCATCTTGATCTGGCTCTTTCTTCTCTTTGGAATATGGATGGAAAAACTGGAAGGCCTGTGTAAAAAATAAATAAATGGACCTGTTATTATTAATGATTGCACATAATTACCATTTATCTAAAAGAAACACTCATTCAAAGATTGGATTGGACACAGCAAAAGCTATTCAATATTTTGACATAACAGCAACAAAAGTAGTATGAACAGTATTGTCATGTTGAGTCATATATTTCTTTTTGAAAAGTAAAAAGAAAAAGTTGAAATAAAAAGAAAATAAAAGATTGAGAGAGAAAGTAATGGTCTGATTACAGTTGACATACATGTTTATTTCGTGCAAGACATAGCACGTGCAAAGCGCCGTATGTTTGTAACATAATATGAATATTGAGTGAATGGGAATCAGGCTGTTGCAGTAGTTAACTTTGTAGAAATTCATTCTCTCTCTGAAAGGCAATAGGGACAGCGGGTCCTGCTTTAGCTTAGGCTAATAATGCGAATGTTAACCCTTGGGGGGTTATTTTGGAAAACAAAGTATTGATTGTGTAACAGACAAAAGTCTGATAGTACTCAGGCTTGTATTGTTCTCTTAAGAGAGGAGACACACGGTGCTTTTCGTGGGCCAAGGGCAGCGGGTTTGTTGAAACTCAGAGAAGGAGAAGAAAAGCTGCAAAGAAGAATGAAAAGAAGAAGAATAGTGAGACGATAGAAGAAGATGAAAAGGTGGCCTGAAAGACAGAAAGAAAGAAGAAATATTCGGAAACAAATGAAGGAAACCAAGAAACCAACAGAGAGGACGAAGAAACGGTGACGACGCTGGGAACCGAAACTTCAGTGAACTGGAAATGATAAAAGGGATGTATCAACGACGAGTGTGACTAGATAGTGTTAGATAAGATATTGAAGGTATTGTGAATATTGATTTGTATGTTTAAATAACTTGTAATATTGATTTGTATGTTTAAATAACTTGTTTTATTGTTCAAATATTAAGTTATAATAAAAGAGAGTGGGGTACGATACGCAATCTTGGATTGAATTGAATGAGGGCTAGAGTTAGATGTATGCGTTGTGTGCGAAGTCTGCAGGTTCATGTTTGTGTGTGTATGTGCGTAAATATGACCCTGTGACAGTGGTGACCTCGACTTTTGTGTACCCCCTCTTGTGAAGCAATTGTAGGAATTTTCAATTTGTTGCCGTGTGCTGTTGGAAAATAACAGGTTGGATAAAACAAAATCGTATAAAATTTAATTGTTGTCCCTATTATTACTTTGGGTTATAACTGTTTTATCACATTATATAAAAAAAATTTCGGTGAACGTTTGTTCCTCTTTTTCATAAGGATTACATTCCCCGTCTCCAGTATACGGGAGGTAGTTACTACTAAGGTATTACCTGAGGGTTTACGTTTTCTATTTCTATTTCTTCTCACTATCTCGGCCTTTATTCCTACCTGGGAATTTCTGACTCTCACTTTTCAAAACAAAATTCTCTTTTGACTTCTCCCCCATAGGCTCCTATCTAATTTTCTTTACATTTGATTTATTTTTTAAATAGGATTCCGCGTAGTTGTTGTAGTTGCCCCCTCTTTTTTAAGCGTTGTAGGTTTAGTTGTTGCTAATTATTTGTTTTTAGTATTTATTTGTGGGCTTTTTTTTTTTTTTTTTTTGTTTTTTGTTTTTTGGTTTTTTAAAATATATTGTTACTGTATTGTTGTCGTTATTGTTGTTTCTGTTTTAACCATATTTGAATAATCATTGTTTTGGTATTGACACACGTTCGTGAAAACGTAGAAATAAAATTGGAGTCTTGATCTACTTCAAGGTTTTCGGTACATGTTTAGTAGGTGTGTGGGGTTTTTGTGTGTGTTGTGGTATAAAATAAAACCCACATTGCCCAAGTTTTTTGATGGTGACGCTATAGCAAGTCTTTGCGTAAACAATTTTATTTTTCGGATATACAGTCTTCGTATCCTTAAAACAATTTGATACTGCCATTGCGTTTTCTCCCACAGTAGTGATATCCACTGTGTTTAAGAATAGAACACTTTCTGAGCACAATGGCCGAAACTAACTCTGATTTCGAGAAATTTGTTGCTCAGGGAGAACGATTAGAGCTGAGTGGGGAAGCACTGATTAAATATGTTAATCAGTGTGAAGAAAGAGCTGAGCGAGCAAGAGAAAGGGAGAGGGATAGGTTGATAAAGGAACAAAAAGAAAAAGATGACAGGGCAAAACAGGAGAAAACGGAACAAGAGGAGAAGGCAAAACAGGAGAAAAACGAACAAGAGGAGAAGGCAAAACAGGAGAAAAACGAACAAGAGGAGAAGGCAAAACAAGAGAAAAAGGAACAGGAAGAGAGGGATAGGCAAAAGGAACAGGAAGAGAGGGATAGGCAAAAGGAACAGGAAGAGAGGGATAGGCAAAAGGAACAGGAAGAGAGGGATAGGCAAAAGGAACAGGAAGAGAGGGATAGGCAAAAGGAACAGGAAGAGAGGGATAGGCAAAAGGAACAGGAAGAGAGGGATAGGCAAAAGGAACAGGAAGAGAGGGATAGGCAAAAGGAACAGGAAGAGAGGGATAGGCAAAAGGAACAGGAAGAGAGGGATAGGCAAAAGGAACAGGAAGAGAGGGATAGGCAAAAGGAACAGGAAGAGAGGGATAGGCAAAAGGAACAGGAAGAGAGGGATAGGCAAAAGGAACAGGAAGAGAGGGATAGGCAAAAGGAACAGGAAGAGAGGGATAGGCAAAAGGAACAGGAAGAGAGGGATAGGCAAAAGGAACAGGAAGAGAGGGATAGGCAAAAGGAACAGGAAGAGAGGGATAGGCAAAAGGAACAGGAAGAGAGGGATAGGCAAAAGGAACAGGAAGAGAGGGATAGGCAAAAGGAACAGGAAGAGAGAGAAAGGCAAAAAGAAAAGGAAGATAGGGAAAGACAAGCAGAAAAGGACGAAAGGGAGAGACAAGATAGAAAAGAAAGAGAAAAAGAGGACAGAGAACTTAAGAAGATTGAGGGTCAACGTCTCTTCGAAATGAAAAGATTGGAAATAGAGGCAAAGCAATTGGAATTACAAATGCAAAAAGAAGCAGCTCGGTCTGCGACACAGCAAATCTCTAAAGAAAACAAGCATGCCAAATCTCCCTATATTCCCAAACTTCCCCCTTTTGACGAGTCGAAAGACGACATAGACGCTTTCTTATTCCGCTTCGAAAGTCACGCCTCGTCCTGTGACTGGCCTAAGGACAAGTGGACGCTTTTTATTTCCTCTTTGTTTAGAGGAAGTGCTCTGACACTCTACCACAGTTTAGCGGCACGAGAATCTCTTACTTGGGACGAACTGAAGGCTGAATTGCTTAAAAAGTTTCAGTGTACAGAGGAAGGGTTCCGTGCAAAGTTCAGAGCTGTTCGTCCTGAGAGGGAGGAGTCGTTTGCGGCTTTCTTGATTCGGGTTAGCCATCTTTTGGACCGTTGGATAGATCTGTCAAACACGGAAAAATCCTTTGAAAAGCTCAGGGACTTGTTTTTGCGTGAACAGATTCTCCATAGTGTTTCGAAGGACCTTGCTATCTTCCTAAAAGAGCGCTCATTTAAGGATGCAGTAGAAATGTGTCGGATTGCTGACCAGTATAAATCTGCTCACCCTGAAAAGTCTTTTGGGAAAAAGGCTGATCATGTGCTTTTTGAAGCAAATGTTGGGTTCACAGAGTCTCCTGGGTCTTTCTCCAGAGGCTATTTAAGAAATGGTCGTGGAGGGTTTTCTTTTTCCAGAGGACAGCAGTTTCCACGTGGAGGCCAGCGATTCAATCGCCCGTCGTACCCTTACTCGGGTCAAGATTCCTCTCACTATGGTTCAGGAGGTGCAAATTTGAGAGGATCAGGGTTTCCCACTCGGGGCAATCGTGGTGATCAACGCGGTTTTGGTCGTAGTCGTGGCCAACCTAACAGGACTTTTGGCAGCTCAGGTGGATCAGATGCTTCATGTTGGACTTGTGGCTGCAAGTTCCATAAAAGAAACGCATGTCCCTATACCATTGACAATAAGGACAGAGGCAACGCAGCAAGTGTTTCTGTTGCGCAGGATCACCATGTATTAGTGAGTCAGGGTGAATTTCAGGGTCTCCATATCGAGAAAGGAGCAGTCAATGGCTTCCAGTGTTCTCTGCTCAGGGACACGGGATGTACGACAGCTGGGGTGAGAAAACAGCTTGTGAATGATAATCAGATCACAGGGGAGACACAGAGGTGTATTTCCTTTGGTGGGAAAATTGAAAGTTTCCCAGTCGCCCGTGTCTATGTTTCTACTCCTTACTACACTGGTGAAATAGACGCCTGCGTCATTGACAGTCCCGTTTCTGACTTGATCTTAGGAAATCTTCCTGGGGTGTCCTCTGTGTGTGGAGGCGGAGGAGGATCATTTGTTCCCTGTGCTGTCAGTACCAGGCAGCAGGTCAGGAAAGAAAAGGAAAATCCCAAACCCCTGTATGTCCCCACCCTTCCCAATCTCCAAGTGACACCTGATGTGTTGGCTCAGATGCAGAAAGATGATGACTCCTTAAAGCATTTGTTCCAACAAGTGTTGCCAACCATACCCCATTCATGTGACAAAATCACCTACGTAAAAAAGAATGGTATTTTGCATAGGCTATTCCCCAAGGATGGTGAGGTTGTTGAACAGATTGTTCTTCCTGCTCCTCTGAGGGAAAGTGTGTTGCACACTGCCCATGACTCTTTGTTGGCTGGACATTGTGGGGTCAAGCGCACTCTACAGAGAGTGCTGTCTTCCTTCTTTTGGCCTGGTGTAGGTGTGGCAGTTTCACACTATTGTCAGTCATGTGACGTGTGCCAAAAGACTGTTTCCAAGGGTCGGATCCCATGTGCTCCTCTTCAGCGCATGCCAGTCATCAATGTGCCTTTTCAAAGGATCGCCATTGATCTGGTTGGACCATTTCGAGCTTCATCTTCTGGGTATAAATATGTATTGACAGTTGTTGATGTGGCAACCAGGTACCCAGAGGCTGTGCCTCTAAAGAAGATAGATACAGTGACAGTTGCAGAAGCACTGTTGTCCATCTTCAGCAGAATGGGTTTGCCGGATGAGATACTTTCTGACTGCGGTACCCAGTTTGTATCTGACCTGATGCATGAGATATACCGACTTCTGTCAATCTCCTCCGTGACAACAACTCCATACCATCCTCAATCGAATGGAATGGTTGAACGTTTCAATGGGACATTGAAAACAATGCTGAAGAAAGTCTCTGCGGAACGGCCGTCTGATTGGGATAGATACATTCCTGCATTGCTTTTTGCATACAGGGAATTGCCTTCTGAGAGTACTGGTTTCTCACCATTCGAGTTGTTGTTTGGTCGCACTCCCAGAGGTCATATCAGTATTTTGGCAAAGTCGTGGTCAGGAGAAAGCATGTCAACAGAAGAAAAGAATGTCTATGACTACGTTTTCCAGTTACAGAACAGAATCAAGGACAGCTGTGAATTAGCACAAGAAAATGCATACAAAAGTGCAACTGCATACAAGAAGTATGCTGATCGAAAGGCAAAGATGAGATCATTAGCTGTAGGTGATCAAGTTCTGATTTTGCTCTCGGATGAAAAGAGCAAGTTGACCATGAAGTGGAAAGGTCCATTCCCTGTTGTTGAAGTGTGCTCCTCTGTCAATTACAAGATTGACATGAATGGTGTGGTCAAGGTGTTCCATGTCAACATGCTGAAGCGTTACACAGAACGCTCAAATGTTTCTGTCAACAAGCTACCTGAAGTTGATGACGTTAAGGTGATCAATCCTGGTGTTCCAACGGATTTGTCGGACATTTTGCCTGTAGATTATATCACTGTGACAAAGAAAAGGGACACAAGTGTGTCACAGAAGGACTGTCGGTTACAAGGTTCTTTTGATTTTCATTCATCCGCTGTTGGTGTTGTTCAGGACAGTCAGGACAATCAGGGCGAGTTACCTACTTTGTCTGTACAGGGTGAAACCTACAAAGATGTCAAAATCTCTGATGATTTGTCTCCATCTCAAGTTAGTGACTTGCAAGATATTTTCGAAGAGTTTCAGGATGTTCTTACAGACAAACCGGGAAATGCAACCAACGTTGAACCTCACAGGATTAGGTTATCTACAGACACTCCAGTACGTGTGAAACCTTATCCATTACCATTTGCCAAGAAGCAGGTGATTGAAAGAGAAGTCAAAGTCATGCTTGACCTTGGTGTTATAGAAACTTCAGATTCTCCCTACTGTGCGCCTGTAGTACTAGTATCGAAGCCAGATGGGTCTATTAGGTTCTGTATTGACTATAGGGCACTCAACAAAGTCACAGTGTTTGATGCTGAGCCGATCCCAGATGTTGAGGAATTGTTTTGTCAGTTGTCCAGTGCTCAGTATTTCGTTAAGATTGACTTAACAAAGGGTTACTGGCAAATCCCCATGGCTGAAGAAGATAAGAAGAAAACGGCTTTTCAGACTCCTTTCGGTCTCTACCAATTCACTAGGATGCCGTTTGGGTTGCAGAATGCTCCTGCCACGTTTGCCAGAATGATGCGAGTGTTGAAGTTGCATGAGTTGTCAGCAGTCAGCTTCTTTGATGATATTATGCTTGGTTTGGTGTCATGGGAGTCACTTCTGAAGTGTTTGAGAGAAATTTTGACACGTTTGCGCTCCTTTGGTCTGACAGCTCGACCAACCAAGATGTTGGCTGGTTTTCAGCAGCTTGAGTTTTTGGGTCACACAATTTCTGTGGGATGCATGAGGCCTGAAGAAAAGAAGATCAAAAAGATTTTGTCTGTGAAAACTCCCTGTTCAAGAAAACAAGTGAGGTCTTTGTTGGGACTGTTGTCGTACTACCGCAGGTATGTTCCCAACTTCGCCAGTGTGACAGCACCTTTGACTGATCTCACTAAAGGTGAGAAGAGAGGTCAGATTAAGTGGACAGATGCATGTCAAAGTGCACTTGAGACAATTCAAAGAATTCTGAGTTCCTATCCGGTTCTGATTCTGCCTGATCTGAGCAAGGATTTTCTGTTGAGGACTGACGCCAGCAGTTCGGGCATGGGAGCTGTGCTTTTACAGCAAAAAGACGGTTTGCTTCATCCTGCACAGTGTGCGAGCAAGAAATTCAATCCTGCTCAGCAAAAGTACTCAACGATTGAAAGAGAATGTCTCGCGATTGTTTGGGCGCTTGAAAAGTTCCAAAGGTTCTTGCTGGGTCGGAAGTTTGTGCTGCAGACTGATCACAGACCACTGACGTTCTTGAAGTCATCACGCACAAAGAACAGCAGGCTTCTCAGATGGTCTCTGGCCATACAGGAGTACATGTTTGATGTAGAGCCAATTTCGGGTACCTCAAATGTTCTGGCTGATCTGTTATCTCGATCGTAGTGCAGGACATTTTGAACAGATTCCTTTGTTGCTTTAACTTAGGATCTTTTGACTCCCTGGATATTCAAGAGTGAATCCAAAGACTAGTTAGGTATCGTTTGTAAATATGTTTAAACTGTAAACATTTCATTCATGGATATTTTGGGCTATGCGTGGATTAGTATATTTTTGTTGTGTACAAGAAAACTAAACCTCAAAATGGGTACAATTTTCAATGTTCAGTGGGTTTTTGTTGTTGTTGGGTTGTTGTTGTTTTTGCATAATAGGGTGTGATATATGTGCAAATCTTTGAAGACAGGGAAATCCATGTTTATGTCGTATAAATTTTTTGTTAGTTTTGGGGTGTGTGTTTTCAAAGAGTGTTTCATTTTTTTTAAAAGCAGGCACATATTTGTATTGGATTTTGGATGGGTATAATCGGTTTTTTGGTGTGACGTATATTGTGAATTCATGATCTTGGAATTCTCTTTAAAAAATTTCAAGAAATTTTTTTTCCCCGGGATGGGGGGTGTCATGTTGAGTCATATATTTCTTTTTGAAAAGTAAAAAGAAAAAGTTGAAATAAAAAGAAAATAAAAGATTGAGAGAGAAAGTAATGGTCTGATTACAGTTGACATACATGTTTATTTCGTGCAAGACATAGCACGTGCAAAGCGCCGTATGTTTGTAACATAATATGAATATTGAGTGAATGGGAATCAGGCTGTTGCAGTAGTTAACTTTGTAGAAATTAATTCTCTCTCTGAAAGGCAATAGGGACAGCGGGTCCTGCTTTAGCTTAGGCTAATAATGCGAATGTTAACCCTTGGGGGGTTATTTTGGAAAACAAAGTATTGATTGTGTAACAGACAAAAGTCTGATAGTACTCAGGCTTGTATTGTTCTCTTAAGAGAGGAGACACACGGTGCTTTTCGTGGGCCAAGGGCAGCGGGTTTGTTGAAACTCAGAGAAGGAGAAGAAAAGCTGCAAAGAAGAATGAAAAGAAGAAGAATAGTGAGACGATAGAAGAAGATGAAAAGGTGGCCTGAAAGACAGAAAGAAAGAAGAAATATTCGGAAACAAATGAAGGAAACCAAGAAACCAACAGAGGACGAAGAAACGGTGACGACGCTGGGAACCGAAACTTCAGTGAACTGGAAATGATAAAAGGGATGTATCAACGACGAGTGTGACTAGATAGTGTTAGATAAGATATTGAAGGTATTGTGAATATTGATTTGTATGTTTAAATAACTTGTAATATTGATTTGTATGTTTAAATAACTTGTTTTATTGTTCAAATATTAAGTTATAATAAAAGAGAGTGGGGTACGATACGCAATCTTGGATTGAATTGAATGAGGGCTAGAGTTAGATGTATGCGTTGTGTGCGAAGTCTGCAGGTTCATGTTTGTGTGTGTATGTGCGTAAATATGACCCTGTGACAAGTATATTATATAATATTTTAATCATAATAATAATCATATTAATAATAATAATGAGCATTTATATGTGCATATTCTTAAACAAGCCCTAAGCACTTACAATAATAAAACAAATCAATGAATACCCCCCCCCCCCCCCCCCCCCCCCCAAAAACAAAAAACCCACAAAAGCAGTCGAAAATATAAGATTGTCAAAAATTGCTTCGCACACACACACACAAACGCACGGCGACTCTAGCCAACTGTTTCAGTATTTGGAAAGGTGGAAGAAGCGCCAGCTGAGCTCTCAGCCACAACCCAGCTCTAAAATCCTCAACAGAAGCCCCCACCCCAGGTCCCTTCATCCCCACCCCCAATTGTTTTTACCCCAGTAGTTAGGGATCTGTCTGTCTGTCTTTGTTTTTTTGTTTTGTTGAGGCCTGGGCATTGCTTATGGAGTGTCTAAGGTCGCTAGTTCCAGCTGGGGGTGAACGTGAAAATTAGTAGCTGCCGGCAGCTCCCTGTAGTTCTCCCCATCCCAGTCCAGAATTAGGAATTGGTAAAGGTCAAGATGTGCCACCCCCCCTGCATTTCTCGGTTAATTCCATTTTTCCGTTTTTGCCTTTCTTACCAAACATAAAGCTGTATTTTATTAACCTTTTTAGCTAATAACCTTTTTGGAATACTAACCCTATCCCTAACCCTAGGCCATTATCTAATAGGACCCCCCCCCCCCCCCCCTATGTATTGCAGTACACGGCGCCATTTGTCAGTCGTGGTTCATTGCGTTTTCCCCGTCTTATAGGAGGGGGGGGCGGTAGGGTTAGGGTTAGGGATAGGGTTAGTATTCCAAAAAGGTTATTAGCTAAAAAGGTTAATAAAATACAGCTTTATGTTTGGCAAGAAAGGCAAAAACAGAAAATTGCAATTAACCGAGAAATGCAGGGGGGGGGGGGGGGGGGGGCGGCACATCTTTACCTTTACCTAGGGATTTTATTTTGTTCGCTGCATCTGATTTTTCAGTAAACATCTTGACCTTTACCGATTTTTCTTCAATTGAACCCAAGTAAAAAAAAAAGTGTGTTACTGTTACTGTGTTAGGTGATTATTGTTTTTTCTGTTGATCTCTTTTTTTTATCCTCTTCTGCTTTTTTCTATGGTCATCCCCTAAAGTGTGTGCATTTTACTTCTATAAATTATAAAATAGAATTAGAAGCTGGCCACCACCACAGAACTAAGAAGTCACCCCGTCACCCCCACAGTTTACTACTTAGGAGTCATATTTGATTTTAAACTCAAATTTGATAAACACATTACAACAGCAGTAAACAAGGCCAATAGAATATTGGGTTTAATTAGAAGAAGTTTTATGGAATTAAATACAGAAGTTTTTTTGAACCTATATAAAAGTTTAGTAAGACCTCATCTTGAGTATGGAAATCTAATTTGGAACCCTTTTCTTAAAAGACAATCTACACAAATTGAAAGGGTACAAAGGCGAGCAACCAAATTAATAAAATCAATACAAAATTTGGAATACGGGGTCAGACTTCATAAGTTAAGTTTACCATCCTTAAAATTTAGAAGAGTAAGGGGAGATTTGATAAATGTATATAAAATTTTGAATAACCCTGACAAAACTAACAAGCATTTGTAATTTTGTTTCAATTGTCTAACGATTTGAGAACCCGTAACACTAACAGTGATCTAAAAATACTAACCCAATACAGTAGAACTAATATGAGAAAAAACTTCTTTTCTAATAGAGTCACCCAGCACTGGAACAATCTCCCTGCACAAACTAAACTTGCTTCCAACATTAACCATTTAAAAAAACCTCCTAGATAGTGACCCCAAAATTAATGTTTTTAAATACAATTATGATTACTAGACGACAATGATAGTTCAAAAAGCGCCACAGCGGTGCCAATCTGATTAATGAACAAAACCACAATAACAAACAATCAAAAGATAGGGCACATCAAGAGGCCGCGAGGCCTGGCTGCCCTGAAGATCTGACCTGACCTGACACAGAGACAGAGTTCCTCTTCTTCGCCTCAGGCTGGCAGCCAACTTCATCAGCTATCATCATATCATATCATATCATATCATGGCACTATAGGCTTTTCAGCCTTTTGCCCTCTAGATTGGTTCTTTTTGTTATTTATGTTGTATCGGCATTGCCGATCGATTACTTAGGCAGTCGTGTTTTATTTATCTAATTTATTTAAATTTACTGAATACACAATATTTTGAAAATATCGATCTAATGAGTTCTTGAATGCATTTAGTGACGATGCATTTACTGCTTCATTTGGAAGATTATTCCATGCGTTATTTTTAACGCATGGAATAAGCTTCCAAATGAAGCAGTAAATGCATCGTCACTAAATGCATTCAAGAACTCATTAGATCGATATTTTCAAAATATTGTGTATTCAGTAAATTTAAAAAAATGAGACAAATAAAGCACAACTGCCTAAGTAGTCGATCGGTAATGCCGATACAACATAAATAACAAAAAAAACCAATCTAGAGGGCAAAAGGCTGAAAAGCCTATAGTGCCATGATATGATATGATATGATATGATAGCTGATGAAGTTGGCTGCCAGCCTGAGGCGAAGAAGAGGAACTCTGTCTCTGTGTCAGGTCAGGTCAGATCTTCAGGGCAGCCAGGCCTCGCGGCCTCTTGATGTGCCCTATCTTTTGATTGTTTGTTATTGTGGCTTTGTTCATTAATCAGATTGGCACCGCTGTGGCGCCTTTTGAACTATCATTGTCGTCTTAATCATAATTGTATTTAAAAACATTAATTTTGGGGTCACTATCTAGGAGGTTTTTGAAATGGTTAATGTTGGAAGCAAGTTTAGTTTGTGCAGGGAGATTGTTCCAATGCTGGGTGACTCTATTAGAAAAGAAGTTTTTTCTCATATTAGTTCTACTGTATTGGGTTAGTATTTTTAGATCACTGTTAGTGTTACGGGTTCTCAAATCATTAGACAATTGAAACAAATGCTTGTTACTGTTAGTTTTGTCAGGGTTATTCAAAATCTTATATACAGTTATCAAATCTCCCCTAACTCTTCTAAATTTTAAGGATGGTAAACTTTTAACTTATGAAGTCTGTCCCCGTATTCCAAATTTTGTATTGATTTTATTAATTTGGTTGCTCGCCTTTGTACCCTTTCAATTTGTGTAGATTGTCTTTTAAGAAAAGGGTTCCAAATTAGATTTCCATACTCAAGATGAGGTCTTACTAAACTTTTATATAGGTTCAAAAAAACTTCTGTATTTAATTCCATAAAACTTCTTCTAATTAAACCCAATATTCTATTGGCCTTGTTTACTGCTGTTGTAATGTGTTTATCAAATTTGAGTTTAAAATCAAATATGACTCCTAAGTAGTAAACTGTGGGGGTGACGGGGTGACTTCTTAGTTCTGTGGTGGTGGCCAGCTTCTAATTCTATTTTATAATTTATAGAAGTAAAATGCACACACTTTAGGGGATGACCATAGAAAAAAGCAGAAGAGGATAAAAAAAAGAGATCAACAGAAAAAACAATAATCACCTAACACAGTAACAGTAACACACATTTTTTTTTACTTGGGTTCAATTGAAGAAAAATCGGTAAAGGTCAAGATGTTTACTGAAAAATCAGATGCAGCGAACAAAATAAAATCCCTAGGTAAAGGTAAAGATGTGCCGCCCCCCCCCCCCCCCCCCCCCCCTGCATTTCTCGGTTAATTGCAATTTTTCTGTGTTTTGCCTTTCTTACCAAACATAAAGCTGTATTTTATTAACCTTTTAGCTAATAACCTTTTTGGAATACTAACCCTATCCCTAACCCTATCCCTAACCCTACCCCCCCCTCCTATAAGACGGGAAAACACAATGAACCACGACTGTGACAAATGGCGCCGTGTACTGCAATACATAGGGGGGGGGGGGGGGGGGTCCTTTTAGATAATGGCTATAGGGTTAGGGATAGGGTTAGTATTCCAAAAAGGTTACTAGCTAAAGAGGTTAATAAAATACAGCTTTATGTTTGGTAAGAAAGGCAAAAACGGGGAAAAATGGAATTAACCGAGAAATGCAGGGGGGGGGGGTGGCACATCTTGACCTTTACCAATTCCTAATTCTGGACTGGGATGGGGAGAACTACAGGGAGCTGCCGGCAGCTACTAATTTTCACGTTCACCCCCTAGGACCTTAGGACACTCCATAAGCAAATGCCCAGGCCTCAACAACAACAAAAAGACAAAAGACAGACAGACAGATCCCTAACTACTGGGTCAAAAAAACAATTGGGGGTAGGGATGAAGCACCTGGGGTGGGGGCTTCTGTTGAGGATTTTAAGAGCTGGGTTGTGGCTGAGAGCTCAGCTGGCGCTTCTTCCACCTTTCCAAATACTGAAACAGTTGGCTAGAGTCGCCGTGCGTTGTGTGTGTGTGTGTGCGAAGCAATTTTGTCACAGGGTCATATTTACGCACATACACACACAAACATGAACCTGCAGACTTCGCACACAACGCATACATCTAACTCTAGCCCTCATTCAATTCAATCCAAGATTGCGTATCGTACCCCACTCTCTTTTATTATAACTTAATATTTGAACAATAAAACAAGTTATTTAAACATACAAATCAATATTACAAGTTATTTAAACATACAAATCAATATTCACAATACCTTCAATATCTTATCTAACACTATCTAGTCACACTCGTCGTTGATACATCCCTTTTATCATTTCCAGTTCACTGAAGTTTCGGTTCCCAGCGTCGTCACCGTTTCTTCGTCCTCTCTGTTGGTTTCTTGGTTTCCTTCATTTGTTTCCGAATATTTCTTCTTTCTTTCTGTCTTTCAGGCCACCTTTTCATCTTCTTCTATCGTCTCACTATTCTTCTTCTTTTCATTCTTCTTTGCAGCTTTTCTTCTCCTTCTCTGAGTTTCAACAAACCCGCTGCCCTTGGCCCACGAAAAGCACCGTGTGTCTCCTCTCTTAAGAGAACAATACAAGCCTGAGTACTATCAGACTTTTGTCTGTTACACAATCAATACTTTGTTTTCCAAAATAACCCCCCAAGGGTTAACATTCGCATTATTAGCCTAAGCTAAAGCAGGACCCGCTGTCCCTATTGCCTTTCAGAGAGAGAATGAATTTCTACAAAGTTAACTACTGCAACAGCCTGATTCCCATTCACTCAATATTCATATTATGTTACAAACATACGGCGCTTTGCACGTGCTATGTCTTGCACGAAATAAACATGTATGTCAACTGTAATCAGACCATTACTTTCTCTCTCAATCTTTTATTTTCTTTTTATTTCAACTTTTTCTTTTTACTTTTCAAAAAGAAATATATGACTCAACATGACACCCCCCATCCCGGGGAAAAAAATTTCTTGAAATTTTTTAAAGAGAATTCCAAGATCATGAATTCACAATATACGTCACACCAAAAAACCGATTATACCCATCCAAAATCCAATACAAATATGTGCCTGCTTTAAAAAAAAAAAAAAATGAAACACTCTTTGAAAACACACACCCCAAAACTAACAAAAAATTTATACGACATAAACATGGATTTCCCTGTCTTCAAAGATTTGCACATATATCACACCCTATTATGCAAAAACAACAACAACCCAACAACAACAAAAACCCACTGAACATTGAAAATTGTACCCATTTTGAGGTTTAGTTTTCTTGTACACAACAAAAATATACTAATCCACGCATAGCCCAAAATATCCATGAATGAAATGTTTACAGTTTAAACATATTTACAAACGATACCTAACTAGTCTTTGGATTCACTCTTGAATATCCAGGGAGTCAAAAGATCCTAAGTTAAAGCAACAAAGGAATCTGTTCAAAATGTCCTGCACTACGATCGAGATAACAGATCAGCCAGAACATTTGAGGTACCCGAAATTGGCTCTACATCAAACATGTACTCCTGTATGGCCAGAGACCATCTGAGAAGCCTGCTGTTCTTTGTGCGTGATGACTTCAAGAACGTCAGTGGTCTGTGATCAGTCTGCAGCACAAACTTCCGACCCAGCAAGAACCTTTGGAACTTTTCAAGCGCCCAAACAATCGCGAGACATTCTCTTTCAATCGTTGAGTACTTTTGCTGAGCAGGATTGAATTTCTTGCTCGCACACTGTGCAGGATGAAGCAAACCGTCTTTTTGCTGCAAAAGCACAGCTCCCATGCCCGAACTGCTGGCGTCAGTCCTCAACAGAAAATCCTTGCTCAGATCAGGCAGAATCAGAACCGGATAGGAACTCAGAATTCTTTGAATTGTCTCAAGTGCACTTTGACATGCATCTGTCCACTTAATCTGACCTCTCTTCTCACCTTTAGTGAGATCAGTCAAAGGTGCTGTCACACTGGCGAAGTTGGGAACATACCTGCGGTAGTACGACAACAGTCCCAACAAAGACCTCACTTGTTTTCTTGAACAGGGAGTTTTCACAGACAAAATCTTTTTGATCTTCTTTTCTTCAGGCCTCATGCATCCCACAGAAATTGTGTGACCCAAAAACTCAAGCTGCTGAAAACCAGCCAACATCTTGGTTGGTCGAGCTGTCAGACCAAAGGAGCGCAAACGTGTCAAAATTTATCTCAAACACTTCAGAAGTGACTCCCATGACACCAAACCGAGCATAATATCATCAAAGAAGCTGACTGCTGACAACTCGTGCAACTTCAACACTCGCATCATTCTGGCAAACGTGGCAGGAGCATTCTGCAACCCAAACGGCATCCTAGTGAATTGGTAGAGACCGAAAGGAGTCTGAAAAGCCGTTTTCTTCTTATCTTCTTCAGCCATGGGGATTTGCCAGTAACCCTTTGTTAAGTCAATCTTAACGAAATACTGAGCACTGGACAACTGACAAAACAATTCCTCAACATCTGGGATCGGCTCAGCATCAAACACTGTGACTTTGTTGAGTGCCCTATAGTCAATACAGAACCTAACAGACCCATCTGGCTTCGATACTAGTACTACAGGCGCACAGTAGGGAGAATCTGAAGTTTCTATAACACCAAGGTCAAGCATGACTTTGACTTCTCTTTCAATCACCTGCTTCTTGGCAAATGGTAATGGATAAGGTTTCACACGTACTGGAGTGTCTGTAGATAACCTAATCCTGTGAGGTTCAACGTTGGTTGCATTTCCCGGTTTGTCTGTAAGAACATCCTGAAACTCTTCGAAAATATCTTGCAAGTCACTAACTTGAGATGGAGACAAATCATCAGAGATTTTGACATCTTTGTAGGTTTCACCCTGTACAGACAAAGTAGGTAACTCGCCCTGATTGTCCTGACTGTCCTGAACAACACCAACAGCGGATGAATGAAAATCAAAAGAACCTTGTAACCGACAGTCCTTCTGTGACACACTTGTGTCCCTTTTCTTTGTCACAGTGATATAATCTACAGGCAAAATGTCCGACAAATCCGTTGGAACACCAGGATTGATCACCTTAACGTCATCAACTTCAGGTAGCTTGTTGACAGAAACATTTGAGCGTTCTGTGTAACGCTTCAGCATGTTGACATGGAACACCTTGACCACACCATTCATGTCAATCTTGTAATTGACAGAGGAGCACACTTCAACAACAGGGAATGGACCTTTCCACTTCATGGTCAACTTGCTCTTTTCATCCGAGAGCAAAATCAGAACTTGATCACCTACAGCTAATGATCTCATCTTTGCCTTTCGATCAGCATACTTCTTGTATGTAGTTGCACTTTTGTATGCATTTTCTTGTGCTAATTCACAGCTGTCCTTGATTCTGTTCTGTAACTGGAAAACGTAGTCATAGACATTCCTTTCTTCTGATGACATGCTTTCTCCTGACCACGACTTTGCCAAAATACTGATAGGACCTCTGGGAGTGCGACCAAACAACAACTCGAATGGTGAGAAACCAGTACTCTCAGAAGGCAATTCCCTGTATGCAAAAAGCAATGCAGGAATGTATCTATCCCAATCAGACGGCCGTTCCGCAGAGACTTTCTTCAGCATTGTTTTCAATGTCCCATTGAAACGTTCAACCATTCCATTCGATTGAGGATGGTATGGAGTTGTTGTCACGGAGGAGATTGACAGAAGTCGGTATATCTCATGCATCAGGTCAGATACAAACTGGGTACCGCAGTCAGAAAGTATCTCATCCGGCAAACCCATTCTGCTGAAGATGGACAACAGTGCTTCTGCAACTGTCACTGTATCTATCTTCTTTAGAGGCACAGCCTCTGGGTACCTGGTTGCCACATCAACAACTGTCAGTACATATTTATACCCAGAAGATGAAGCTCGAAATGGTCCAACCAGATCAATGGCGATCCTTTGAAAAGGCACATTGATGACTGGCATGCGCTGAAGAGGAGCACATGGGATCCGACCCTTGGAAACAGTCTTTTGGCACACGTCACATGACTGACAATAGTGTGAAACTGCCACACCTACACCAGGCCAAAAGAAGGAAGACAGCACTCTCTGTAGAGTGCGCTTGACCCCACAATGTCCAGCCAACAAAGAGTCATGGGCAGTGTGCAACACACTTTCCCTCAGAGGAGCAGGAAGAACAATCTGTTCAACAACCTCACCATCCTTGGGGAATAGCCTATGCAAAATACCATTCTTTTTTACGTAGGTGATTTTGTCACATGAATGGGGTATGGTTGGCAACACTTGTTGGAACAAATGCTTTAAGGAGTCATCATCTTTCTGCATCTGAGCCAACACATCAGGTGTCACTTGGAGATTGGGAAGGGTGGGGACATACAGGGGTTTGGGATTTTCCTTTTCTTTCCTGACCTGCTGCCTGGTACTGACAGCACAGGGAACAAATGATCCTCCTCCGCCTCCACACACAGAGGACACCCCAGGAAGATTTCCTAAGATCAAGTCAGAAACGGGACTGTCAATGACGCAGGCGTCTATTTCACCAGTGTAGTAAGGAGTAGAAACATAGACACGGGCGACTGGGAAACTTTCAATTTTCCCACCAAAGGAAATACACCTCTGTGTCTCCCCTGTGATCTGATCATCATTCACAAGCTGTTTTCTCACCCCAGCTGTCGTACATCCCGTGTCCCTGAGCAGAGAACACTGGAAGCCATTGACTGCTCCTTTCTCGATATGGAGACCCTGAAATTCACCCTGACTCACTAATACATGGTGATCCTGCGCAACAGAAACACTTGCTGCGTTGCCTCTGTCCTTATTGTCAATGGTATAGGGACATGCGTTTCTTTTATGGAACTTGCAGCCACAAGTCCAACATGAAGCATCTGATCCACCTGAGCTGCCAAAAGTCCTGTTCGGTTGGCCACGACTACGACCAAAACCGCGTTGATCACCACGATTGCCCCGAGTGGGAAACCCTGATCCTCTCAAATTTGCACCTCCTGAACCATAGTGAGAGGAATCTTGACCCGAGTAAGGGTACGACGGGCGATTGAATCGCTGGCCTCCACGTGGAAACTGCTGTCCTCTGGAAAAAGAAAACCCTCCACGACCATTTCTTAAATAGCCTCTGGAGAAAGACCCAGGAGACTCTGTGAACCCAACATTTGCTTCAAAAAGCACATGATCAGCCTTTTTCCCAAAAGACTTTTCAGGGTGAGCAGATTTATACTGGTCAGCAATCCGACACATTTCTACTGCATCCTTAAATGAGCGCTCTTTGAGGAAGATAGCAAGGTCCTTCGAAACACTATGGAGAATCTGTTCACGCAAAAACAAGTCCCTGAGCTTTTCAAAGGATTTTTCCGTGTTTGACAGATCTATCCAACGGTCCAAAAGATGGCTAACCCGAATCAAGAAAGCCGCAAACGACTCCTCCCTCTCAGGACGAACAGCTCTGAACTTTGCACGGAACCCTTCCTCTGTACACTGAAACTTTTTAAGCAATTCAGCCTTCAGTTCGTCCCAAGTAAGAGATTCCTCGTGCCGCTAAACTGTGGTAGAGTGTCAGAGCACTTCCTCTAAACAAAGAGGAAATAAAAAGCGTCCACTTGTCCTTAGGCCAGTCACAGGACGAGGCGTGACTTTCGAAGCGGAATAAGAAAGCGTCTATGTCGTCTTTCGACTCGTCAAAAGGGGGAAGTTTGGGAATATAGGGAGATTTGGCATGCTTGTTTTCTTTAGAGATTTGCTGTGTCGCAGACCGAGCTGCTTCTTTTTGCATTTGTAATTCCAATTGCTTTGCCTCTATTTCCAATCTTTTCATTTCGAAGAGACGTTGACCCTCTTAATCTTTCTTAAGTTCTCTGTCCTCTTTTTCTCTTTCTTTTCTATCTTGTCTCTCCCTTTCGTCCTTTTCTGCTTGTCTTTCCCTATCTTTTTCCTTTTCTTTTTGCCTTATCCCTCTCTTCCTTTCCTTTTGCCTATCCCTCTCTTCCTGTTCCTTTTGCCTTTCCCTCTCTTCCTGTTCCTTTTGCCTTTCTCTTCCTGTTCCTTTTGCCTATCCCTCTCTTCCTGTTCCTTTTGCCTATCCTATCTTCCTGTTCCTCTTCCCTCTCTTCCTGTTCCTCCCTTCTTCCTGTCCCTCTCTTGCCTATCCCTCTCCTGTTCCTTTTTTCCTCTCTTCCTGTTCCTTTTGCCTATCCCTCTCTTCCTGTTTCGTGCCTTTTCTCCTGTTTTGCCTATCCCTCTCTTCCTGTTCCTTTTGCCTTTCCCTCTCTTCCTGTTCCTTTTGCCTATCCCTCTCTTTGTTCCTTTTCTCCCTCTCTTCCTGTTCGTTTTTCTCCTGTTTTGCCTTCACCTCTTGTTCGTTTTTCTCCTGTTTTGCCTTCTCCTCTTGTTCGTTTTTCTCCTGTTTTGCCTTTTCCTCTTGTTCGTTTTTCTCTTGTTTTGCCTTCTCCTCTTGTTCGTTTTTCTCCTGTTTTGCCTTTCTCTTGTTCTTGTTCCTTTTTCTCCTGTTTTGCCTTCTCCTCTTTTGCCTGTTTTGCCCTGTCATCTTTTTCTTTTTGTTCCTTTATCAACCTATCCCTCTCCCTTTCTCTTGCTCGCTCAGCTCTTTCTTCACACTGATTAACATATTTAATCAGTGCTTCCCCACTCAGCTCTAATCGTTCTCCCTGAGCAACAAATTTCTCGAAATCAGAGTTAGTTTCGGCCATTGTGCTCAGAAAGTGTTCTATTCTTAAACACAGTGGATATCACTACTGTGGGAGAAAACGCAATGGCAGTATCAAATTGTTTTAAGGATACGAAGACTGTATATCCGAAAAATAAAATTGTTTACGCAAAGACTTGCTATAGCGTCACCATAAAAAAAACTTGGGCAATGTGGGTTTTATTTTATACCACAACACACACAAAAAAACCCACACACCTACTAAACATGTACCGAAAACCTTGAAGTAGATCAAGACTCCAATTTTAGTTCTACGTTTTCACGAACGTGTGTAAATACCAAAACAATGATTATTCAAATATGGTTAAGACAGAAACAACAATAACGACAACAATACAGTAAAAATATATTTTAAAAAACCAAAAAAAAAAAAACAAAAAAACAAAAAAAAAGCCCACAAAGTTAAATACTAAAAACAAATAATTAGCAACAACTAAACCTACAACGCTTAAAAAAAGAGGGGGCAACTACAACAACTACGCGGAATCCTATTTAAAAAATAAATCAAATGTAAAGAAAATTAGATAGGAGCCTATGGGGGAGAAGTCAAAAGAGAATTTTGTTTTGAAAAGTGAGAGTCAGAAATTCCCAGGTAGGAATAAAGGCCGAGATAGTGAGAAGAAATAGAAATAGAAAACGTAAACCCTCAGGTAATACCTTAGTAGTAATTACCTCCCGTATACTGGAGACGGGGATCAAAATGTAATCCTTATGAAAAAGAGGAACAAACGTTCACCTGAAAAAAAATTATATAATGTGATAAAACAGATATAAACCAAAGTAATAATAGGGACAACAATTAAATTTTATACGATTTTGTTTTATCCAACCTGTTATTTTCCAACAGCACACAGCAACAAATTGAAAATTCCTACAATTGCTTCACAAGAGGGGGTACACAAAAGTCGGGGTCACCACTGTCACAGGGTCAAATTTACGCACATACACACACAAACATGAACCTGCAGACTTCGCACACAACGCATACATCTAACTCTAGCCCTCATTCAATTCAATCCAAGATTGCGTATCGTACCCCACTCTCTTTTATTATAACTTAATATTTGAACAATAAAACAAGTTATTTAAACATACAAATCAATATTACAAGTTATTTAAACATACAAATCAATATTCACAATACCTTCAATATCTTATCTAACACTATCTAGTCACACTCGTCGTTGATACATCCCTTTTATCATTTCCAGTTCACTGAAGTTTCGGTTCCCAGCGTCGTCACCGTTTCTTCGTCCTCTCTGTTGGTTTCTTGGTTTCCTTCATTTGTTTCCGAATATTTCTTCTTTCTTTCTGTCTTTCAGGCCACCTTTTCATCTTCTTCTATCGTCTCACTATTCTTCTTCTTTTCATTCTTCTTTGCAGCTTTTCTTCTCCTTCTCTGAGTTTCAACAAACCCGCTGCCCTTGGCCCACGAAAAGCACCGTGTGTCTCCTCTCTTAAGAGAACAATAAAAGCCTGAGTACTATCAGACTTTTGTCTGTTACACAATCAATACTTTGTTTTCCAAAATAACCCCCCAAGGGTTAACATTCGCATTATTAGCCTAAGCTAAAGCAGGACCCGCTGTCCCTATTGCCTTTCAGAGAGAGAATGAATTTCTACAAAGTTAACTACTGCAACAGCCTGATTCCCATTCACTCAATATTCATATTATGTTACAAACATACGGCGCTTTGCACGTGCTATGTCTTGCACGAAATAAACATGTATGTCAACTGTAATCAGACCATTACTTTCTCTCTCAATCTTTTATTTTCTTTACTTTTCAAAAAGAAATTATTTCAACTTTTTCTTTTTACTTTTCAAAAAGAAATATATGACTCAACATGACCTGGAAGAAGGGCAGTGTTTGAGGAGAGCCTACACATGTACTGTTTGTCGACTGAGCTACGACCTCCAGAAGGATTTCAAGAAGCACTGCCTGTTGGTCCACCTCAATGACAGACCCTTCCCTTGTGCCCAATGCCCTGCTCGGTTTAAGGCGAAAAAAGATTTGGTGAAACACGTGCCCGTAATGCATGGTTTTGAGAAACCGTTTGAATGCGAGTTGTGTGGAAAGCGTTTTAAAATAAAGAGTTACCAGCAGCTTCATATGCGCAAATGGCACCCGGGAGCTAAACTGGGGCGCATTGGCGCACGTGTCGCTGGGAACAAACTCGAAGACAGGGATTCTGTTAAGAAGAGAAACGAGGAGCCTCAATCTCAGCCATCACTTGTAAAGATGGAGATGCCCGATGCAGAAAATATCGGTGGAAGGGGAGAGGGTGTGGTTGACTAGGACACTCCTCAGAATGGCAGTAGCAGGCAAGAGGGTGAGGGGGGAAACCCTTCCCCACTTCTTTCTGACAACGTCCCTTCAACAGTTTCAGTGAGCAAAGCACAGAGGAATGCATGATGGATTGATCATGACAGTCTGTATCAATCGTGATATATATATATAAGTTAGCAGAACAAAATAAATAAAAAACACTAAGTGAAAATGACTGTGGTATTAATTTATTAAATTGCAGATGTTTCGGGCTGCAATCTGCCCTTCTTCCGAGCTCGCCTCCAAATGCCAAAACAAGACAACACTCGAATAAGACCTTAAAGGAGGCACCCTGACGGATGTGTTTTGGTAAGAAACACGTCGAGATCAACAGGAAAACACCCTTGTACAGAGATTGCAACACTCACTTTGCTTTGGTTTTCCTAGAAATCAAACCGTCAAATCGGCGATTCTTCCTTGGCGGGAGTGATGGAAGTCAAATTCCTTTTCACCAAAAGAGAAGGCGTAGTTTGCCGTCTCTTTTCTAAATCGTATGCACAAAATTTCCGCAACACAATCCTTTTTATTTTATTTTTTTAAAATTCTAGGCAGTTTATTTAAAGGAAAGTACTTGCTCACAAACAAAGTAAACATCGCATTTTTATTTTTTACTGCCCCACTACAAAAAAAGAATACTGCTTCAACTTACAAATGAATGACCTCCACCCACCCCAATCCAAAATGGCTACTCTCTCCGGCATCTCCGCGAAGGAGGAATCGCCGTTTTGACGGTTTAATTTTATAGGAACCAGAGCAAAGTGAGTGTTTTCCGATCCTTGAAAAGGCTGTATTTCTGGTGATCTCGACGTGCTTCTTGCAAAAAACAGGCTGTCTTTCTGGTGATCTCGATGGTGTTCTTGCAAAAAATCATCCCTCAGGGTCCACCTTTAACAATGATTACAACTCAAAACTTTTAAAACTTTTTATCGTGTTAACTGGTAATTATCAGTAAAATACCGATTTGCAAAACCAAATACTGAAAGATACTGTTTACCTGTCAGTCCACAAGGAATGATAAA
>CM065697.1:44194567-44227067 GCA_017654935.2 Phymorhynchus buccinoides
GAGCCACTGGAAAGCAAACAGAAGACACTGTGTGTGTGTGTGTGTGTTTGTTGGTGTGTGTGTGTGTTTGTCGGTGTGTGTGTGTTTGTGGATTAAAATTGAGTATTCACAGACATCGAGATTAGGGTTTAAATCTTCTAGCACCATGGGCAAATATATTCGCCAAAGACATCTCTACACTCCCACCAAATGCAAAGACATTCACTGCCAAGCACCCTGCCATGTGTTTGTTTTTAAGAGCTTATGTCATTGCTTCTGCCGTTTAAACGACGCATGCGCACTCGAAAAAGATAGTTATTCCCCCTTATTGGTTGAGATGCAACGGACAACCAAGATCGTCAAAAAACACTGGAAGAGGGTGGGGTGGGGTGGGTATTTTTTTGGGGGGGGTTGGCTGTCCTATCTTCTGGGCCGTACAGTGGCGTTGCTCCCAAAAATTAACTCTTCACTAGAAGAATTAATGAGCAACTTAATGTACGATGGAAGGAATGTGCATTGCAATGTTTCCCGAAATTCGAACCCTATCAATTACCAAAATGTTTTTTCATCTCTCACTCTCAGACCTTGGTTAGTAATCAAGTAATTTCTTAAACAATCTGTTCCCAGGACACATAGACACACACATACACAGAAACACACACACAGACTCACACACACACGCACACACACACACACATACACATACGCATAGTTGTTTTTCTTATTTATGACGACAGGATGAAAAAAAAGCTTTGTATAGCTTATTCCTTCATCATCAATAAAGTTAATTTTGACTTGACACACATACACTTGCACACGCACACGCACACGCACACACGCACGCATGCATACACATAACTTTATTTGGTGGCATTCGTCGATCGTAGCTCATACATGAGTAGCACAATAGTACTTATGAAATAGTAATAAGTTGGGTCATTGTGAAATAAGGGTAGTATTACCATTTTAGTGTAAGGTGGCTATGGGCCGAGTTGTTGGGTATCTTACAGTATTTACACCAACACCCACCTTCCCCACTCAAATTTTTGCATTGAAAATGTTTCACTGAGAAGCAACATTCTGCCGTTTCTCCGAAAAGGGATAGGGTTAGGATCAGCCTAGGGTTATTGTAGTGAAACTGAAAGAGCGAGACTTTGAGATTTCTTCGATCACTCAGACAGCTTCCTGTCAATTATGAGCGCAGATGCATCATGCTGCCGTTATGCGCTTAGCTAAGAAATAGTTAGGCCCAGCAAGTCCAACTTCGGCTGGAGGAAATGTTTTTGAAAGAGTTCCGTGAAAAAAGGCAGGAGGGTGGACTGGTAAAGCAGAAAGGTAGTGGATGATACAGGAACAACAAATCAGTCTTTCGGGTAGGATGACAGCAAGCAAAGGGAAAAAGCAGAGTCAAAGAGAGTGACAGATTAGAGGAAGTTACAAGCACAGAACTCCCAGAAGGTGGGGGAACTATTTATACAAAGGACCCCCCCCCCCCCCCCCCCCCCCCCCCCCCCCCCCCCCCCCCCCCCCCCCCCCGGTATACCCACGGGGAGACTTTGAGATTGAGGGTTGTAAATGTAAGCATGAAGAGCGGGTGTCTAAGCTACAAGCTTGCCGACTGTCTCCATCAACAGTCTGTCGCTGGTTAAAAACCCAGCTTCAGTGGCTAGTTGAAGTGTATTATAAAAAATCAATAAGAAATAACCTGACAAGATTTCCCCCACCTTCCTTGCCTTGTGTCGTACGTGTGTGTGTACACTACTCATGCGTTGTCTGTGACCCAAAGCTGAAGTGAAGTGAAGTGTAGGCAGCAGGTGGTAAGAGTGACGTATTTTATCAATAAGGACGCCTCACCACACACTGACACAGGTTCTCACTGGTTTACAGCCGGACCTCAGTATTGCGACCACCCTACAGAAATGTCCAAAGCTGTCCGTAATAGGAATTGTTCGGAAATAACTAAGGGGAGTAATTTTATGATGTGTGGGAGTGATCTTGCCTAATTCAATCAGTCAAACAGGGGAAGTCACTCTACCATCAGCTCTCATAGACTGTCGACTCGTGTGTTTGAGCAGACATACAGCACTTAGAACCCCGTGCGCCATTCACATTTTTTAATATATTTTTACGTCACAATTTGCAAGTTTTATTAGTTTGTGACCAGTGGCCACCCCTAATCTAAAAAAAATGTTTGCAAGTCGCTGACTCGCATCCTGCGGTTTCAAGCTTTGACGCCATTGTTGCTATGGCATTTGACCGTGTGATGGAGGTAAACAACTCTAATTTTCACGAACTGCTCTCCCCTAGTTTTTTCCGAAAATCGTCTATTGCCAGGTGGTCGCTATATTACTGGAGACTATTTTAGTAATGAAGAAAGAGAAGAAACTGAATATTAAAACGGTCCCCCCCCCTCCCCGTGGGAATACCGGGTGGTCTTTTGTATAAATAGTTCCCCCACCTTCTGGAAGTTCTGTGCTTGTAGCTTCCTCTAATCTGTCACTCTCTTTGACTCTGCCTTTTCCCTTTGCTTACTGTTATCTACTATCTTTCTGCCTTACCGGTCCATTCTCCTGCCTTTTTTTCAAGAAACACTTTCAAAAGGATTTCCTCCTCCAGCCGATGTCGGACTTGCTAGGCCTAACTATTTCTTAGTTAGGCGCATGACGGCAGCAAACTGTCTGAGCGATCGACGAAGAAGAACAACTTTCCAGATTACCTAGGTGTCCGCGATACTGAGGTGCCCGTTTAGCGGGGTTCTACTGTAATAAAATTTCGGTAAAGGTCAAGATGTGCCACCCCCCCTACCTATCTCGGTTAATTCTATTTTTCCGTTATTGCCTTTCTTACCATACATAAAGCTGTATTTTATGAACATTTTTAGCTAATAACCTTTTTGGAATACTAACCCTATCCCTAACCCTAGCCCTAAACCTAACCCTACCCCCCACCCTATAAGACGGAAAAACGCAACGAACCACAACTGTGACAAATCGCGGTGTACTGCAGTACATAGTGGGGGGTAGGGTTAGGTTTAGGGCTAGGGTTAGGGCTAGGGTTAGGGCTAGGGTTAGTATTCCAAAAAGGTTATTAGCTAAAAATGTTCCTAAAATACAGCTTTATGTATGGTAAGAAAGGCAAAAACGGAAAAATAGAATTAACCAAGAAATGCAGGGGGGGCACATCTTTACCTTTACCAAAATTTCTTACTGACTTATCTTTTTAAGTCTTCGTTTTTTGTGGGTTTTTTTTTAACATACATTAGATCACATAGCACATGTCTTGGGGGTGGGGGAGTAAAGGGAGGGGGGGGGGGGGTACTAAGGGCATGTGGCATTCATAGGAGCAGCATCTGCTTTGTGACACAATGCACTGGTTTACCTGTTGCTTGTGTATGTAAATTGTGCACATATATATGCAAATGTGAATTGACGCACTGTCTTATAAAATAAAAAAAAGGTTGTCAAGGTTTTGAAGGAAGAAAGTAGAAATGAAGGGGGAAAAGAAAATCTGGTGTTTTCTTTGACATCATCACTTGAAAGCAATTTCCTAGCATTTTTAACTCTAATTGTGCAACACCAATGATACTAAGTTTTTGATTACCTCGCCACGTGGGCAGCCACACTCCTACTTCAGAGGATTTTAGACTGATGATGTTTTGCTAGGAGCTTGCCATGGCTAAAGACAATCCCTGCATAACTAAGCAGAACATAACATTTTGATGTAGCCTTGGTGTTCTAGCTGATGTCAATTGGTCTGACACAGCCTTATGCCAAGGCGAAAGTTTATGCAGTGGAGAACTGATAACTCAAAAACACTGGAGAACTCAAAATACTGGATAACTCACAATACTGGATAACTCAAAACACTGGATAACTCACAATACTGGGTCCCAGTATGTAATAATCTGTTATGTTGAAAAATCTTTTAAACTAAAAATATTGGTTATTTCAAAATAAAAATTTTGTCCGTTCAATTTTGACTTAGACGATTTTTACTGTATTTAAAAAGAATATACCGGTACCCTGTACATATATACTCTGTAGCATGTTTAGTTTCTAGAAAAGGTAGACCGTGATGTGAGAGTGTCAGTGGTCGGTAACTTCTCATGAATAGTATATTTCCCCCAGGCCATATGGCCATGATGGTTAAGGTACATACATTTTGAATAGTAGTATATTTGTGCCGCAGTAATGATAGTGACATGCAGACCTGTTTACTGTACTCTTTTCGAGTAGTATTCTACTCAATTTGGACCTCAACTACTCTTCAAAATTGAAAATTACTCATTTTCAGTGAACATTGTTTGATGGTTTAACCCTTTCGCCGCCAGCACTTTTTTTCAGCCAAAACATACCATTAAACTTTACTGGGTACAGAAAAAAATCAATCTGTGCAAAACTGCTAATTCCTCGGTGACAGATATAACATTAGGCCTATCCTTACCTCCCAAAATTAAGAAAACAGGGTCTTTGCATAACAAGACCTGATTTGATGCCTTTTAGCGACATGGGTGTTAAACCACTGTGGTGCTAAAATGCGACATTGGCGGTGAAAGGGTTAATGAATAAAACTACACATTTTGAGCCCAAGCTACTCATTTCAGCTATCCAAACTACTCGAGACTTGTGTAGGGGGTAAACCGATCTGGACATGTTATTAATTGCCTGAACATTATGGCTTGCATCCAGATCTGACATCTGATACAAGTGTACTGATGATGGTATAGTAATACTAATACTAAAACTAATGGCTGGACTTTGTTCATTGTGCCTGTTGGTTAGAGAGACCACAGCGAACAGCTGACAGAGAGAGGGAGGAGAGCTCAATAGTCGAGTTAGCCATCCAACCCACCAGCTGTTGGGAACCAGAAATATCAACAACAAAAATAATCATAAAATGAAGGAAATAAAAGAATGGCATCATACAGTAAAAACAAGAGCGAAATCGCCATAGTTTGTGGCACGCGGTCTATTTTTACCACTCCAATCATGAGTTGCCTCCCCTGGCTTTTCAATAATTTTAATCTGTAAACCAGAATGTTATCTCTGCACCATTTCGTAACTTTTTATATCTTTTGGAAAACATTTAAAACTATGTATCCTACTTATACTCATCAAAAGAAGCACCGCATACTCGTCGTGTCTGTTGTAGTGTCTGTATTACGTATGTTTATTATTTTGTACGCTTTTAAAATACATCATTTTAAAGAGCGGCCTCAATTAATTTTGAAGTGTAGCCTCGATTTGAAGTGCGACATTTTGTCAAAATGTGCGACAATTTTGGACCGACCGACAAAGTGAGTTATAGGTTTGTGGCTTGAGCCACAAACAAAAATGTACAGTGAAAATCGCTTAACTCAAAATTGAAGGGACTGAAATTTTATTTTGAGATAGCCAATATTTTGAGTTAAAAAGACCTTTTAGTATAAAGATTATTGAATTGGGACCAGATAATTATTGTGAGTTACCCAGTTTTGGCAAAGGTAAAGATGTGCCGCCACCCCCTGCATTTCTCGGTTAATTCCATTTTTTCTGTTTTTGCCTTTCTTACCAAAACATAAAGCTGTATTTTATGAACCTTTTCAGCTAATTATCTTTTTGGAATAATAACCCTAACTGTAGCCCTAACCCTATGTGTGTTACGTGTTAAGCCATTGTGTAGCTGATCAGTGAGAGTCAAATTCAAACCAAGTGACCATAAAGATGTGTGATGAAAAGAAAAGGCATGTGAACTTTGGTAAACTTTTCATTGCAGTGTTGTAGAGTGGCACAGAGGCAACGCATTCACCTTTGTGCGCAATAAACCCAAGTTCGAACCTGGGTACAGTGGATTTTTCCTCTCACTCTGCACTAGGCCTTACGGTCTGAACGTGGAGTCTTTCTGATGAGACAATAAACCAAGGTCCTGTGTGCCCATGCATTTAGCACACGTTAAGCCCAGTGGCAATGAAAAAATTGTCATTTGGTCCAAATTTATACCCCCCCCCCCCCTTTCCTTCCTCATCAGCCACACAAAAAGTCGCATGCAAACAAGTACAGTGGAACCTCCCTTATAAGACCTTCAAAAATCATCCAAAATGAGGTCTTATAAGGGAGGGGCCTTATAAGGGAGTAATTTTAATGCTTACAAAGAAGGGCAATGTCTCAGAGAAGTAGGTCTTATGTGGGAGGGAGTCTTATAATGGGAGGTCTTGTAAGGGAGGTTCCACTGTAAACAAAAAAAAGGTGGCGCGCTTCTGGATGCGACGCGTTCTCCAGGTAGGAGCAGCCCGAATTTCACAGACGCCTCTGTGACTATAAAGTACCAAATATCCCCCCCCAAAAAAAAGTGCGACGCAAAAGGTGGATGTAGCTGTGTGTGTGTGTGTGTGTGTGTGTGTGTGTGTGTGTGTGTGTGTGTATTAGTGTTAGTGTTAGCCCCCTAGTGATGGTAAACGTGTTTGGCTGTGGTAAATGTGATACATAATAAAATTGCTGCATAGTTTTCATGTTGGTTTTCTTTATTTTTTATTGTAAGATTGAATTATTATTATTCTTCGATCGCCCTGACAGTTTCCTGTCAATTATGAGCGCAGATGCGTCCTGCTGCCGTTATGCACCTAACTAAGAAAGTTAGGCCCAGCATGTCCGACTTCGGCTGGTTGTAAGATTGAATTAAAGCGGGTGCAAAAGTTTTGGGTCAGTAACATTTTTTGGGCATGAACTCCCCCAAATGAAGTCATGGCTATGGATGTTTGGAAGCCATGACTATGGGACTTTGCTAATACAGTGGAACTTCCCTTACAAGACCTCCCATTAAAGGACTCCCTCCCACATAAGTCCTACTTCTCTGAGACATTGCCCTTCTTTGTTTAAGTATTAAAACTACCTCCCTTATAAGACCCGTTATAAGACCTCATTTTGCATGATTTTTGAAGGTCTTTTAAGGGAGTTCCACTGTATTGTAAAGCAACTTATTCAAATACTAATTGGGCTGTAGAGCAGTATGTTTGAATAGTATGCACAACAGTTTACAGCATTTTGTTTTTAGGGTGTCCACTGTCTGTGAGCATGAAGACTATTCAATAATGTTTTCTGATGGAAAACTTAACTGTTAAGCAAGAAGCGTTTGGTCTGTTTGTATATACAGTAAAACTAAAAGTCGCTTAAGTCAAAATTGAAGGGACTGAAATTTTATTTTGAGATAGCCAATAGTTTGAGTTTAAAAGGCTTTTCAACATAGAGATTATTATACTGGGACCCAAAAATTATTGTGAGTTATCCAGTGTTTTTGAGTTATCAGTTCTCCACTGTATATGCTTTTAGAAAAATACAGATTACACACTCACACATGCGTGCACAGAGAGAGAGAGAGAGAGAGAGGTGGGGGGGGGGGAGAAAGAGAGGGGGGGGGGGGGTAGGTACTATCCATTGTTACATGAATAGTTACACCAAGTAAAGTTGTAACGTTTTCATTGAAGATCTGTGCTGCAGAACAAAAGTAAAACGGTTCTTTCTGTCAACGGTGCATAATTCTATGCCATATTGTAAACAGCTAGGCCTACCCGTTGTGCCTTGCCTTGTTATTTAAGGGGATTGAATTGAGGACATGGAATGGGCCCCTGCTTTATTTCAACGATTGGGACTGAGCAAGATCGTGAGCAGAAGTATTAGTCCAATGTATCGTTTCCACCTTGATCTGACTAGAGTTAAGCTAGCTGCGCCAGGCTGTGTGGTGTGAAGGCGTTTTGGAAAGTTTTACACGTCTGGCGACCATCTTGTTGTTTTGCATCATGGACATTGATGGCGTGGAACCTTGAAGGGATTTGGATTCAGCACCTCAGTATTTTGTATCGGAAAACGTATGAAACACGTCAAACAGCGTTTCCTAAGGGATTTCTAATGCTTTTGAATAAAAATTTAACCCACAAAAAAAGACTTAAAAATGATAAAGCGTCAAATAACAACTTCCGGTATAATTATAATGACGTCATTTTGAGCTAAGAATGGATCACGCTATAATTGTTTTTGTATCTTTATTAGTGGAAAAGGTAACTAACGCCACAAATGGCGTTTTTGGCAGGGGGTTTCTTACTTTAAATTGACATTTAACAGGTAAGATTTTAATAAAATAAGAAAGCGCTCCAAAAAGCCACCTCCGGTGACGTCATCGCGTCGTTTTGAGCGAAAATCCCGTCATAATCAATGTTGATGGTATCGCTTGACGCTATCAGGATCGTCAGGAATTGCCGATCAGAAAATAATGGCAAGAAAAAGTAAATGTTCAGCGGTATGAAAACATGCACATTTCGACTCTGAGACCTTCGTAGTAATTTAATGGAGGAACAGAAGGTGTTTTGATTCGGCCGTAATGAGTTAACCAAAGAGGAGTGATCGTCACTGATGAGTGGGTGATAACTCGTCACGCGGGACCTCTCGAGGGAGATTAAGGATTGTCTGACGAATGGCGGGAAAGTGGGCGATATCGTCTATTACGCCCGTGATATGAAGAGGGTGCTTTATCTTTTGACCTTATCAACTCCTAGAGAAGGATCCCCAAATTTCGTCTTTTCTCTCTTGTTTACGGGTGTAACTGTATTGTAAGCGTGGGGATAGATTAAATAATTGCCGAAAAAAGTGACCGTCCGGTCGCGTGCGTTTGCTGAATTCACCGGGGGGTGAAAAGATCGATGGTGTTACTAAAGTGTCAGCCTGTCCATGATGCTGGTTGCCGCCCGCTGTTGTAATGAATACAACAAACAATCCACCAACTGTTGAACTTGAAGCACGTGTGACTGACTCGCGCGGTAGGAAAATACTGGGGTGGGGGGTGAATAGGGGGGAGGGGGGGGGGGGGGGTAATGACAGGAGAAAGCTGGCGTCTTGTATCAAGCTGTAAGCCATAAAGGAGTGGGGGGGTCATTAAAATGTGGATGGTAGTGGTGGTGGTGGTATTTGGTTGTTTGCCTTGGGTGTTGTTGTACCGGCCATAAGGGTCTCTGACCGATTGGACGTTAATATCATCAACAAGGCTGACCTGACCTGACCTGAAGGTGTTGTAGTTGTAGGGTGTAGGAAGCTAAAGGTGAACACTTTGCCACTGAGTGACTGGGCCAGGCTGTGAAGTGTTATGAGAGGAGGAACTTAGCATCATGAGGGGATCAATGTTTTTTTTGCTGGTTTCTTTGAACTAACATAAAATAATTCTTGAACTTGGGAAACAGCTGTTTGGATTTGATTTGAAGGGTTATTCGTAATAATGGTAATCAATTTTTACCAGGGTTTAGTGAGTACCGCTAACCTTTGCTCCTCATCCACAACGTCTGACTTTGCACTAGATTGTTAATGCCCTACCCCCGCACCCACTCCCCATGCCTCTCCAGCATTGTTAATGACAAAACTACATAATTTTGTATTTTGTAAAAATGCTGGCAAACTACTTTTTTTTTAACTAGGCCCAATGGGAAAGAACAAAAACAAGGAATACCACAACTGGACCTTATCGGAAGCCAGATATATATATATATATATATATATATATATATATATATATATATATATATATATATATATAACTTACTGGGGGGTCTTTTGTATAAATAGTTCCCCCACCTTCTGGAAGTTCTGTACTTGTAACTTCCTCTAATCTTTCACTCTCTTTGACTGCCTTTTCCCTTTGCTTATTGTCATCTGCTTTCTTTCTGCCTTACTGGTCCATTCTTCTGCCTTTTTTTTTTTCAAGAAACACTTTCAGAAAGATTTCCTCCGGTTGAAGTCGGACTTGCTGGGCCTAACTAATTCTTAGTTAGGTGCATAAAGGGAGCATGACGCATATGGGCTCATAATTGACAGGAAGCTGTCTGAGCGATCGAAAAAGAAGATTGCCGTTTCTGAGTTTGCTTTCTCGAAACTAAGCTCTGTCTTGGCTTAGTTTGAATCGTTGGAATAATCTGGACCGTTTTGACACAGCAGTTAACATCTGTCTTGCTTTATTTTCATTTCATCCAAAGTAAAAATTCAGTCTAATGCCTAAAACTGTAACTGAAAAATGCAAGAAGCATAAAACAAACAAAGAAACAAACAACAACAAAATACAAACTAAACCCGCACCTTTTTTTAAATTTTGAAGCAAGAACTCAGGTCAGGTCAGGTAGTTAGCCTCATCACTGTCCTTTCATTTTTGTTTGAACTTTTGCACAGCTGAGAGCTTGTGTCTACTGTATTTTTCAAACACTTTAGGATAAGCATTTGTATAAATTGTGGAAAAAGCGAACTAAAATGCCTTGATAAAACAATTTTTGCTTCAGCTGCAGGGGGACATTACCCCTGGACCCCTGCCTTTCAGGTTTTTTCATTTTGTGTAGTTGCACCCATGGATGTCATAACAAGCATGTCCTGTCAATGAAAGTGAGAATGTGAGAATTGTTCTCAAAGTTGAAGGTCAAGGGTACCACCCAAGGTGTCTGAGGTGTACATGCCATGGCCCTTTAGGGTGGTGGCTTGGGGGGTACGCACTCATTATCTGGGGTGAAGGCGAGTGTTTCATGCCAGTATTAACCTTTTTATTGCCCCGTCACGGATATTTCCATCAACTTCCGGTAACCTATAAACTGCCCCTTCAAGGAAATATCCGTCATAGGGTTATTCTAAGAGTTTCCTGTTTTCTATCCATACGCTTTTCGCAGTATGTTCGAATGCATGTGAGAGTGTTCTCAAAGGATAGTATATTCAATCCCCATTCAGAAAAACATAGTTTATATGCACTTTTATTCGGAAAGTTTTGCGATAGACTCGGCAACCTAAAACGGCTTGGCAAATAGTTGCCCCGGAACTGGAAATGGGCTCAGCAGTGAAGGGGTTTTAAGAAAACAACTGAATCCATTCCAATAGTGATGGTCGAACAAGTTGAACCATCTTTAAGAGAATGACTGATTTGTATTGTTTTGCAGGTTACGATCAAGTGTCCACGCCCAAGCTGAAACAATGCTGCGCTGTTTTGTCAAGTTAACTGTGGCGACCCGTTCTGCGTGATATCAGGGTCTATGGGAAGAAACTACTTTGACGAGGTGAGTTGAACTAAACAAACTCCACTTGGAATGAGTGTCTTTATAATGTTCATTTTGGTATACTGATAATACGAAGTTATGCTGTTTACCTCTTTGCGCGTCCTTTTATGTAATACATGTACTCTCATCTTTTCTGACTCTTTGTCTGTTTTTTTCTTTTTGAATCTCTCTCTCTCTCTGTCTCTCTCTCTCTCTCTCTCTCTCTCCCCCCCCCTCCCTCCCTCCCTCTCCCTCCCCCTCTCTCTCCCTCCCTCCCTCCCCTTCTCTCTCCCTCTCTGTATGTGTGCAGTCACACAGGTGTTGCATGTGATGTGTGTGTATCATTGTATGAGTGTTTATGTGCGCGCATGTCTCTTTATTCTCCCCTCTTTCCCTTTCCCTCTCCACCCAAGCCTCCTTCTCTTTCTTTCTCCCCACCACTGCTCTTTCACCCCCACCTCACCCCCACCCTCCCTATGAACTTAGCTACGTGTTTCTCCTGCATGTCCCAAAAGGATGAACATGAAACACATTTTATTCCTGCTGGATTTATTCCACTGGATAACTTGCAATGATTTTCTGGTCCCAGTTATTTAATAATCTTTATTTTAAAAAGTCTTTTAAACTCAAAATATTGGCTATCTGAAAATAAAATTTCAATCCCCTCAGTTTTGACTTAAGCTGCTTTCATTGTATGCGCGTTGCCTTGTACTTCAGTGATATTGATCATACTGTTTTCCAAACAAGCGAAGCGGATTTCCCTTCCAGTCGTCACAGAACTGTGTGATTCGATATTTATAGGAGGAAAATGGTGAAACATTTCCTTAGACTTTTAGAGCAAAGCTCACCATCAAGTTTTTGCGTGCGTGCGTGAGCGTGCGTGTGTGTGTGTGCGTGCGTGTGTGTGCGCGTGCATGTGTGTGTGGTGTGACAGTGAGTGTGTATTTGTTTGAGGGATGGTAGAGTTTTGAAGGGAAAATTTCACCTTTCGTTTGGTAGCTGTTTCAGTGAATACTATATAGAAAGACATAGAAACCCAGTTGATTACCCTGTGCTTGTTATGACTCGCTGTGTGCAGATCATATTGACGTAAGACGTAAGTCAAAATTGGTCAACTTCGATGTGTTGGGCTTACCAGTTGATCAAGACAAGCTGCATTATTTAACAAAGCTGTAAAACAACAATTTGCAAAGATAAAAACATTGATGGTGATGCTGAATTACGTGCATTGGATTCCTGCTAACACAAAAACACTGGATAACTCAAACAAAATTTCTGGTCCCTGTTTAACAATCTTTATGCTAAAACTAGTAAAAGTTTTTTTTTTAACTCAAAATATTGGCTCCAAATTTTTTTCAGTCCTTTCAATTTTGACCAGCGATTTTCACTGTAATTTAACATGACATGGCTGAAACTGAAAGATTGTGACCATTTTGTATTAGCCCGCCACGTGGGTAGCCACGCTCCGTCTTCGGGGGATTTGGGAGACTGATGATGTTATGCTAGGAGCTTGTCATGGCTAAAGACCAATCCCCCATTAACTATGCAGAGCATAACATTTTGATGTAGCCTTGGTGTTCTAGCCTATGTCGATTGGTCTGACACAGCCTTAAGCCAAGGCAGGTATTAGTGTATGTAATGTTGAATGTCTTGATTCCCCTCGTAGAAAAACTGAACACACGGAGAAACGTTTCAACAAAAACAGTAAACCGTTTTCTCGTTTCTATCTCATCAGTAAACATGACGAGAGAGTACGTCTCCATTGACCTTTTGCATTTGATATAGGCAGCTAACATTTGTTTGTTGTTGTTATTGTGCCAGCTTTTTGTGTTTGTCTTTCTTTCTTTCAAGTGAAGAGAAAAGAAAGTGGCATCGTTGAGACCTTTTGTGTGTGCGTCTTCGAAGGTTGCAGCGGCAAGTAGGCGTTATGTTCATTAGATCGGCTCAAGTTTCTGTGGCCTTTGTGTAGATTTCTTTTTTTTTCTATGACGATCGCCTCGGAGGACAAGATAAGCAACAGAAAGAGAATGACAGTTAGTGTAGTGAGTGTGTGTTGGAGAGTGCGTGCGTGTGTGTGTGTGTGTGTGTGTGAGTGAGAGAGAGAGAGTGTGTGTGTGTGTGTGTGTGTGACTGAGTGTGTGTGTGACTGTGTGTGTGACTGTGAGTGACTGTGTGTGTGAGTGAGTGTGTGTGTGTGTGTGTGTATGTGTGAGTGAGTGTGTGTGTGAGTGAGTGTGTGTGTGCAAAGATAAACAACAAAAAAGTGAAGAATGACAGTTTGTGTGCATGTTTGTATGTGTGTTTGTGCACATGCGTGCATGCCTCCGTGCATGTGTCTGTGTGTGCGTGCATGTGTCTCTGTGTGTGTGTGTCCGTGCGCGTGTGTCCGTGCGCGTGTGTGTATACCTGGGCACATCCACATGCGTGTAGAATTGCTTTGCATATTAATATTATGTACGAGTGTTTGCCTGTGTGTGTTCTGAGTTTTCTTTGTAGAGTGTACCAAAATATTAACTTAATTAAGGCTGGGTTTTTCTTGTGTGCATGTGCGCGCATGTACAGTACTATATAATGCTAGCTGTGGTCACAATGCACGTTGCCATGTTTCGCTCTTTCCTTATGGCAGCACAGTGATATGCAAGTCATATTAGTATTAACGTATCACAACGGTGTTGCCATGGGGAAAGCAGACCTGTTTACTCTACTCTTTTCGAGTAGCATTCTACTCATTTTGGACCTATACTACTCTTCAAAATTGAAAATAATGCTCTTTACTACTACACATTTTTAGTTAACATTGTTTGATGGTTTAATGAATAATATTACTCATTTTGCACAAAAACTACTCATTTCAGCTATCCAGACTACTCGAGACATGTGTAGGGGGTAAACAGATCTGGGAAAGAGCTAAAAATAGCAACGTGTATTTTGACCATTCCTTGTCAAACAGAAGAACAATGCCGATAGATTGGATTACATTTATAGAAAAGAAATACAGTAGGTTCGTACTAACTCAAAAACACTGGATAACTCTGCAACGTGCTATATTGTTTGATGTTCTTGGTTGTCCATTGCATCTCAACCGACAAGAGGGGGGGGTAACTATTTTCTTCGAGTGCGCATGCGTTGCTTAGTTTAACAGAAAAAAGGCACCCGTAAGTGACATTAGCTCTGAAAATAGACACGGCAGTCCACTTGGCAGTGGATATCTTTGCATTTGGTGGGAGTGAAGTGCGTGATGTACTGGCGATATACAGTGGAACCTCCCTTATAAGACCTTTAAAAATCATCCAAAATGAGGTCAAACTCATATTGTGGCAGTACCATAGCCGATGAGGTTTAACCGAGGCGTGGTTACTGCTACACCTATCTGCATTGTTAAAAAATCGGGACTTTACTGGTGTTGCACTGCCTCCGGGCATTGCCGCCAGTATTGTTCCCACCATCTTTGTATTTACAAATGTCCCATATGTGTCTGTTCCAGACCGAGAGGACGTAAAACACAATTTTTCTCTTTTTCTCTCTTCTCCAAAATGAGGTCTTATAAGGGAGGTATTTTACTACTTACAAAGAATGGCAATGTCTCAGAGAAGCAGGTCTTATGTGGGAGGGAGTCTTATAAGGGAGGTTCCACTGTATTTCATTATGTTCGCCCATGGTGCTAGAAGAGTTAATTAATGCCTTTCCCAAGGCTTTGCACAGATGGTTTGATGGGTGCACTGAAGTCCAGTCACCAGCTGCTGATAACAATGCAAAAACTATGGGATTTGGACAGTCCATGTTTAGTTTAGTCACCAGTTTTATTATTGCCTGCAAAAAACGTGGATTAAGAGAGGGAGGTGGAGGAGGGAGGGAGAAAAAGTTACCTGGATGTTTTTTTTATTGCCTGGGAAAACTATTGATTTGAGAGAGAGAGAGAGAGGTGGGTTTAGGGAAAGTGAAATTGTACATTATAAACAGAATTTGAAGAGTATCGCAGGAATCGATATAAATCCTTGAATATACCATTAGAAACAGTAGTGTTTTCACTTGAGAGAGAAAGGAGGGGGAATGTGCGTAGGGGGAAGAGGGGTGGGTAGGTGTAAGTGTATTATATTATAATGAGGAGGCTAGACAAATAAATAAATCAATAGATAGCCACCAGGAGCAGTTAGTGTTGTCACTTAATCCGCCAGACTTCTTGCCCAACAACCCCCAAATCCAATCAGCTGTTCTGTCACTCTAACACAGACACACACACACACTTGCGCACGCACACACACGTGCACACGCACATGCACGCACACACACACACACACACACATGTGCGCACACACACATGCGCACACACGCACATGTGCGCACACGCACAT
Source organism: Phymorhynchus buccinoides (assembly GCA_017654935.2). Taxonomy (NCBI): domain Eukaryota; kingdom Metazoa; phylum Mollusca; class Gastropoda; order Neogastropoda; family Raphitomidae; genus Phymorhynchus; species Phymorhynchus buccinoides. The sequence continues at coordinate 44,209,922 of CM065697.1, forward strand.
GCGCACGGGCGCACACACACACACACACACACATACGCACACATACATACACACACATACATACACACACACACATACACACACACACACACACACAAGTGTGTGTGCGCGCGCACAATAATGACACACTCTCACACAGAGGCACGTACTGTACATACACAACATACACAGAGACAAAGAGAGTGAGAAAGAAAGACACACACACACACATACATACTGTTACAGAGACACACACAGAGGCACATACATGTATGTTCACAAAGAGACAAGGAGTGAAAGACACACAATGCGCGTGCATGCACACACACACGCACACGCACACGCACACACACACACACTCTCTCTCTCTCTCTCTCTCTCTCTCTCTCTCTCTCTCTCTCTCTCTCTCTCTCTCTCTCTCTCACACACACACACACACACACACACACACACACACACACACACACACCCCTTCGCTGTCTCCAGCCAGCTCTTTTCGTGGAACTCTAGCCAGAATCATTGAAGTCAGGACTGGAAGGATTTAATAATACGGAGGGAAGAAAATAAAGGAAGGACAGTCCCGAAGGAAAGAAGGGATTGAGTTCTGACAAGAAATTTTTTTTTTAGGAAGGGAAGAAAATCACAGTGGATAAGTTGGAAGGAAAGAAAGAAAAGGAGGAAAGGATAAGAGAAAAGAGAGGCTGGAAAAGATTGAAGGAAAAATAAGGAATGGGAAAAGAGTTCCAAGGAAGGATAGAAGAAAAGGAGAGGGATAAAAGAGGGAGGAAAAGATTGAAGGGAAAATAAAGAATGGAAGGATGAGAAAGAAAGGATGAATGGAAGAAAAGGATAGAAAGAAAGGATGAATGGAAGAAAAGGATAGAAGAAAAGGAGAGGGATGAAAGAAAGGGAAGGAAAAGATTTCAGGGAAAATAAAGAATGGAAGGAACACAAAGGAAGGAAGGAAGGAAGGGTGAAAAAGAAAGGATGAATGGAAGAAAAGGAAGGATAGAACTAAGGAAAGAAAGGAATGACAGACAAGATGATAGAAAGAATGAAAGGAGAAGAAAGCAAGGAAGGAAAGAACGAATCAAGCAAAGGATGGAAGGCAATGAAGGAAGGAAAGAACGAATCAAACAAAGGATGGAAGGCAATGAAGGAAGGAAAGAACGAATCAAACAAAGGATGGAAGGCAATGAAGGAAGGAAAGAACGAATCAAACAAAGGATGGAAGGCAATGAAGGAAGGAAAGAACGAATCAAACGAATCAAACAAAGGATGGAAGGCAATGAAGGAAGGAAAGAACGAATCAAACAAAGGATGGAAGGCAATGAAGGAAGGAAAGAACGAATCAAACAAAGGATGGAAGGCAATGAAGGAAGGAAAGAACGAATCAAACAAAGGATGGAAGGCAATGAAGGAAGGAAAGAACGAATCAAACAAAGGATGGAAGGCAATGAAGGAAGGAAAGAACGAATCAAACAAAGGATGGAAGGCAATGAAGGAAGGAAAGAACGAATCAAACAAAGGATGGAAGGCAATGAAGGAAGGAAAGAACGAATCAAACAAAGGATGGAAGGCAATGAAGGAAGGAAAGAACGAATCAAACAAAGGATGGAAGGCAATGAAGGAAGGAAAGAACGAATCAAACAAAGGATGGAAGGATGGAAGGCAATGCAATGAAGGAAGGAAAGAACGAATCAAACAAAGGATGGAAGGCAATGAAGGAAGGAAAGAACGAATCAAACAAAGGATGGAAGGCAATGAAGGAAGGAAAGAACGAATCAAACAAAGGATGGAAGGCAATGGAAGGCAATGAAGGAAGGAAAGAACGAATCAAACAAAGGATGGAAGGCAATGAAAATCAAAGGATGGAAGCAATGAAGGAAGGAAAGAACGAATCAAACAAAGGATGGAAGGCAATGAAGGAAGGAAAGAACGAATCAAACAAAGGATGGAAGGCAATGAAGGAAGGGAACGAATCAAACAAAGGATGGAAGGCAATGAAGGAAGGAAAGAACGAATCAAAGGATGGAAGGCAATGAAGGAAGGAAAGAACGAATCAAACAAAGGATGGAAGGCAATGAAGGAAGGAAAGAACGAATCAAACAAAGGATGGAAGGCAATGAAGGAAGGAAAGAACGAATCAAACAAAGGATGGAAGGCAATGAAGGAAGGAAAGAACGAATCAAACAAAGGATGGAAGGCAATGAAGGAAGGAAAGAACGAATCAAACAAAGGATGGAAGGCAATGAAGGAAGGAAAGAACGGCAAAGGATGGAAGGCAATGAAGGAAAGAACGAATCAAACAAAGGATGGAAGGCAATGAAGGAAGGAAAGAACGAATCAAACAAAGGATGGAAGGCAATGAAGGAAGGAAAGAACGAATCAAACAAAGGATGGAAGGCAATGAAGGAAGGAAAGAACGAATCAAACAAAGGATGGAAGGCAATGAAGGAAGGAAAGAACGAATCAAACAAAGGATGGAAGGCAATGAAGGAAGGAAAGAACGAATCAAAGGATGGAAGGCAATGAAGGAAGGAAAGAACGCAAACAAAGGATGGAAGGCAATGAAGGAAGGAAAGAACGAATCAAACAAAGGATGGAAGGCAATGAAGGAAGGAAAGAACGAATCAAACAAAGGATGGAAGGCAATGAAGGAAGGAAGGAAAGAACGAATCAAAGGATGGAAGGCAATGAAGGAAGGAAAGAACGAATCAAACAAAGGATGGAAGGCAATGAAGGAAGGAAAGAACGAATCAAACAAAGGATGGAAGGCAATGAAGGAAGGAAAGAACGAATCAAACAAAGGATGGAAGGCAATGAAGGAAGGAAAGAACGAATCAAAGGATGGAAGGCAAACAAAGGATGGAAGGCAATGAAGGAAGGAAAGAACGAATCAAACAAAGGATGGAAGGCAATGAAGGAAGGAAAGAACGAATCAAACAAAGGATGGAAGGCAATGAAGGAAGGAAAGAACGAATCAAACAAAGGATGGAAGGCAATGAAGGAAGGAAAGAACGAATCAAAGGATGGAAGGCAATGAAGGAAGGAAAGAACGAATCAAACAAAGGATGGAAGGCAATGAAGGAAGGAAAGAACGAATCAAAGGATGGAAGGCAATGAAGGAATGAAAGAACGAATCAAACAAAGGATGGAAGGCAATGAAGGAAGGAAAGAACGAATCAAAAAAAGGATGGAAGGCAATGAAGGAAGGAAAGAACGAATCAAACAAAGGATGGAGGAAGGCAATGAAGGAAGGAAAGAACGAATCAAACAAAGGATGGAAGGCAATGAAGGAAGGAAAGAACGAATCAAACAAAGGATGGAAGGCAATGATGGAACGAAAGAACGAATCAAACAAAGGATGGAAGGCAATGAAGGAAGGAAAGAACGAATCAAACAAAGGATGGAAGGCAATGAAGGAAGGAAAGAACGAATCAAAGGATGGAAGGCAATGAAGGAAGGAAAGAACGAATCAAACAAAGGATGGAAGGCAATGAAGGAAGGAAAGAACGAATCAAACAAAGGATGGAAGGCAATGAAGGAAGGAAAGAACGAATCAAAGGATGGAAGGCAATGAAGGAATGAAAGAACGAATCAAACAAAGGATGGAAGGCAATGAAGGAAAGAACGAATCAAACAAAGGATGGAAGGCAATGAAGGAAGGAAAGAACGAATCAAACAAAGGATGGAAGGCAATGAAGGAAGGAAAGAACGAATCAAACAAAGGATGGAAGGCAATGAAGGAAGGAAAGAACGAATCAAAGGATGGAAGGATGAAGGGAAAGAACGCAAAGGATGGAAGGCAAGGAAGGAAAGAACGAATCAAACAAAGGATGGAAGGCAATGAAGGAAGGAAAGAACGAATCAAAGGATGGAAGGCAATGAAGGAAGGAAAGAACGAATCAAACAAAGGATGGAAGGCAATGAAGGAAGGAAAGAACGAATCAAAGGATGGAAGGCAATGAAGGAAGGAAAGAACGAATCAAACAAAGGATGGAAGGCAATGAAGGAAGGAAAGAACGAATCAAACAAAGGATGGAAGGCAATGAAGGAAGGAAAGAACGAATCAAACAAAGGATGGAAGGCAATGAAGGAAGGAAAGAACGAATCAAAGGATGGAAGGCAATGAAGGAAGGAAAGAACGAATCAAACAAAGGATGGAAGGCAATGAAGGAAGGAAAGAACGAATCAAACAAAGGATGGAAGGCAATGAAGGAAGGAAAGAACGAATCAAACAAAGGATGGAAGGCAATGAAGGAAGGAAAGAACGAATCAAACAAAGGATGGAAGGCAATGAAGGAAGGAAAGAACGAATCAAACAAAAGGATGGAAGGAATCAAAATGGAAGGCAATGAAGGAAGGAAAGAACGAATCAAAGGATGGAAGGCAATGAAGGAAGGAAAGAACGAATCAAACAAAGGATGGAAGGGAAGGAAAGAACGAATCAAACAAAGGATGGAAGGCAATGAAGGAAGGAAAGAACGAATCAAAAGGATGGAAGGCAATGAAGGAAGGAAAGAACGAATCAAACAAGGATGGAAGGCAATGAAGGAAGGAAAGAACGAATCAAACAAAGGATGGAAGGCAATGAAGGAAGGAAAGAACGAATCAAACAAAGGATGGAAGGCAATGAAGGAAGGAAAGAACGAATCAAACAAAGGATGGAAGGCAATGAAGGAAGGAAAGAACGAATCAAACAAAGGATGGAAGGCAATGAAGGAAGGAAAGAACGAATCAAACAAAGGATGGAAGGCAATGAAGGAAGGAAAGAACGAATCAAACAAAGGATGGAAGGCAATGAAGGAAGGAAAGAACGAATCAAACAAAGGATGGAAGGCAATGAAGGAAGGAAAGAACGAATCAAACAAAGGATGGAAGGCAATGAAGGAAGGAAAGAACGAATCAAACAAAGGATGGAAGGCAATGAAGGAAGGAAAGAACGAATCAAAGGATGGAAGGCAATGAAGGAAGGAAAGAACGAATCAAACAAAGGATGGAAGGCAATGAAGGAAGGAAAGAACGAATCAAACAAAGGATGGAAGGCAATGAAGGAAGGAAAGAACGAATCAAACAAAGGATGGAAGGCAATGAAGGAAGGAAAGAACGAATCAAAGGATGGAAGGCAATGAAGGAAGGAAAGAACGAATCAAAGGATGGAAGGCAATGAAGGAAGGAAAGAACGAATCAAACAAAGGATGGAAGGCAATGAAGGAAGGAAAGAACGAATCAAACAAAGGATGGAAGGCAATGAAGGAAGGAAAGAAAGAACGAAGGAAAGAACGGCAAAATCAAAAGGAAGGAAAGAACGAATTAAACAAAGGATGGAAGGCAATGAAGGAAGGAAAGAACGAATCAAAGGATGGAAGGCAATGAAGGAAGGAAAGAACGAATCAAACAAAGGATGGAAGGCAATGAAGGAAGGAAAGAACGAATCAAACAAAGGATGGAAGGCAATGAAGGAAGGAAAGAACGAATCAAACAAAGGATGGAAGGCAATGAAGGAAGGAAAGAACGAATCAAACAAAGGATGGAAGGCAATGAAGGAAGGAAAGAACGAATCAAACAAAGGATGGAAGGCAATGAAGGAAGGAAAGAACGAATCAAACAAAGGATGGAAGGCAATGAAGGAAGGAAAGAACGAATCAAACAAAGGATGGAAGGCAATGAAGGAAGGAAAGAACGAATCAAACAAAAGGATGGAAGGCAATGAAGGAAGGAAAGAACGAATCAAACAAAGGATGGAAGGCAATGAAGGAAGGAAAGAACGAATCAAACAAAGGATGGAAGGCAATGAAGGAAGGAAAGAACGAATCAAACAAAGGATGGAAGGCAATGAAGGAAGGAAAGAACGAATCAAACAAAGGATGGAAGGCAATGAAGGAAGGAAAGAACGAATCAAAGGATGGAAGGCAATGAAGGAAGGAAAGAACGAATCAAACAAAGGATGGAAGGCAATGAAGGAAGGAAAGAACGAATCAAACAAAGGATGGAAGGCAATGAAGGAAGGAAAGAACGAATCAAACAAAGGATGGAAGGCAATGAAGGAAGGAAAGAACGAATCAAACAAAGGATGGAAGGCAATGAAGGAAGGAAAGAACGAATCAAACAAAGGATGGAAGGCAATGAAGGAAGGAAAGAACGAATCAAACAAAGGATGGAAGGCAATGAAGGAAGGAAAGAACGAATCAAACAAAGGATGGAAGGCAATGAAGGAAGGAAAGAACGAATCAAACAAAGGATGGAAGGCAATGAAGGAAGGAAAGAACGAATCAAACAAAGGATGGAAGGCAATGAAGGAAGGAAAGAACGAATCAAACAAAGGATGGAAGGCAATGAAGGAAGGAAAGAAAGAATCAAACAAAGGATGGAAGGCAATGAAGGAAGGAAAGAACGAATCAAAGGATGGAAGGCAATGAAGGAAGGAAAGAACGAATCAAACAAAGGATGGAAGGCAATGAAGGAAGGAAAGAACGAATCAAACAAAGGATGGAAGGCAATGAAGGAAGGAAAGAACGAATCAAACAAAGGATGGAAGGCAATGAAGGAAGGAAAGAACGAATCAAACAAAGGATGGAAGGCAATGAAGGAAGGAAAGAACGAATCAAACAAAGGATGGAAGGCAATGAAGGAAGGAAAGAACGAATCAAACAAAGGATGGAAGGCAATGAAGGAAGGAAAGAACGAATCAAACAAAATGGAAGGCAATGAAGGAAGGAAAGAACAAAGGATGGAAGGCAATGAAGGAAGGAAAGAACGAATCAAACAAAGGATGGAAGGCAATGAAGGAAGGAAAGAACGAATCAAACAAAGGATGGAAGGCAATGAAGGAAGGAAAGAACGAATCAAACAAAGGATGGAAGGCAATGAAGGAAGGAAAGAACGAATCAAACAAAGGATGGAAGGCAATGAAGGAAGGAAAGAACGAATCAAACAAAGGATGGAAGGCAATGAAGGAAGGAAAGAACGAATCAAACAAAGGATGGAAGGCAATGAAGGAAGGAAAGAACGAATCAAACAAAGGATGGAAGGCAATGAAGGAAGGAAAGAACGAATCATGGAAGGCAATGAAGGATGGAAAGAACGAATCAAACAAAGGATGGAAGGCAATGAAGGAAGGAAAGAACGAATCAAACAAAGGATGGAAGGCAATGAAGGAAGGAAAGAACGAATCAAACAAAGGATGGAAGGCAATGAAGGAAGGAAAGAACGAATCAAACAAATGATGGAAGGAATGAAGGAAGGAAAGAACGAATCAAACAAAGGATGGAAGGCAATGAAGGAAGGAAAGAACGAACAAAGGATGGAAGGCAATGAAGGAAGGAAAGAACGAATCAAAGGATGGAAGGCAATGAAGGAAGGAAAGAACGAATCAAACAAAGGATGGAAGGCAATGAAGGAAGGAAAGAACGAATCAAACAAAGGATGGAAGGCAATGGAAGGAAAGAACGAATCAAACAAAGGATGGAAGGCAATGAAGGAAGGAAAGAACGAATCAAACAAAGGATGGAAGGCAATGAAGGAAGGAAAGAACGAATCAAACAAAGGATGGAAGGCAATGAAGGAAGGAAAGAACGAATCAAACAAAGGATGGAAGGCAATGAAGGAAGGAAAGAACGAATCAAACAAAGGATGGAAGGCAATGAAGGAAGGAAAGAACGAATCAAACAAAGGATGGAAGGCAATGAAGGAAGGAAAGAACGAATCAAACAAAGGATGGAAGGCAATGAAGGAAGGAAAGAACGAATCAAACAAAGGATGGAAGGCAATGAAGGAAGGAAAGAACGAATCAAACAAAGGATGGAAGGCAATGAAGGAAGGAAAGAACGAATCAAACAAAGGATGGAAGGCAATGAAGGAAGGAAAGAACGAATCAAACAAAGGATGGAAGGCAATGAAGGAAGGAAAGAACGAATGGAAGGCAATGAAGGAAGGAAAGAACGAATCAAACAAAGGATGGAAGGCAATGAAGGAAGGAAAGAACGAATCAAACAAAGGATGGAAGGCAATGAAGGAAGGAAAGAACGAATCAAACAAAGGATGGAAGGCAATGAAGGAAGGAAAGAACGAATCAAACAAAGGATGGAAGGCAATGAAGGAAGGAAAGAACGAATCAAAGGATGGAAGGCAATGAAGGAAGGAAAGAACGAATCAAACAAAGGATGGAAGGCAATGAAGGAAGGAAAGAACGAATCAAACAAAGGATGGAAGGCAATGAAGGAAGGAAAGAACGAATCAAACAAAGGATGGAAGGCAATGAAGGAAGGAAAGAACGAATCAAACAAAGGATGGAAGGCAATGAAGGAAGGAAAGAACGAATCAAACAAAGGATGGAAGGCAATGAAGGAAGGAAAGAACGAATCAAAAGGATGGAAGGCAATGAAGGAAGGAAAGAACGAATCAAACAAAGGATGGAAGGCAATGAAGGAAGGAAAGAACGAATCAAACAAAGGATGGAAGGCAATGAAGGAAGGAAAGAACGAATCAAACAAAGGATGGAAGGCAATGAAGGAAGGAAAGAACGAATCAAACAAAGGATGGAAGGCAATGAAGGAAGGAAAGAACGAATCAAACAAAGGATGGAAGGCAATGAAGGAAGGAAAGAACGAATCAAACAAAGGATGGAAGGCAATGAAGGAAGGAAAGAACGAATCAAACAAAGGATGGAAGGCAATGAAGGAAGGAAAGAACGAATCAAACAAAGGATGGAAGGCAATGAAGGAAGGAAAGAACGAATCAAACAAAGGATGGAAGGCAATGAAGGAAGGAAAGAACGAATCAAACAAAGGATGGAAGGCAATGAAGGAAGGAAAGAACGAATCAAACAAAGGATGGAAGGCAATGAAGGAAGGAAAGAACGAATCAATGAAGGAAGGAAAGAACGAATCAAACAAAGGATGGAAGGCAATGAAGGAAGGAAAGAACGAATCAAAGGAAAGGATGGAAGGCAATGAAGGAAGGAAAGAACGAATCAAACAAAGGATGGAAGGCAATGAAGGAAGGAAAGAACGAATCAAACAAAGGATGGAAGGCAATGAAGGAAGGAAAGAACGAATCAAACAAAGGATGGAAGGCAATGAAGGAAGGAAAGAACGAATCAAACAAAGGATGGAAGGCAATGAAGGAAGGAAAGAACGAATGGAAGGCAATGAAGGAAGGAAAGAACGAATCAAACAAAGGATGGAAGGCAATGAAGGAAGGAAAGAACGAATCAAACAAAGGATGGAAGGCAATGAAGGAAGGAAAGAACGAATCAAACAAAGGATGGAAGGCAATGAAGGAAGGAAAGAACGAATCAAACAAAGGATGGAAGGCAATGAAGGAAGGAAAGAACGAATCAAACAAAGGATGGAAGGCAATGAAGGAAGGAAAGAACGAATCAAACAAAGGATGGAAGGCAATGAAGGAAGGAAAGAACAGACAAAAAGATGGAAGCTAGAAAGGATGGCAGGAAATGTAAAGAAGGAAAGAAAGGAAGTGACTAAAGGACAACTTGGATTGGAACTTGGAAGACAAAAAATGAAAATAAGGGGGGTGGGGTGTTTCTTTCCTTTCCTTTTGCGTTCCCAGGCCATGTGGCCATAATGGGTGAGGTACGTAAACATGTGTCTGGTTTTCAGTTTTCATTGGTCTCCCAGCTGCATTCTGCGGACACATTCCTCCTCGATTTCCGAGGACCCGGATTCAGTTTTTCAAGAAGGAAGGAAAGAAAGAATTTAGAAAGAAAAAAAAGAAGGAATTCCTACTACAAGATCCCAGTGCGCTGCGAAAAGGGAGGGAAGCGAGAGGTGACAAAGTGATCACGGGGCATAACTGGCAGGGGAAAAGACATTGCGGTGTGTGCTTTATGACGATATTGATCTGTCCATTAAAGACTGTCAGCTAGCGTCCCCCTACCCCCCAGCACCCCTTAACCCAGCTCAATCCCAGCATCGTTGGGGGCAAAGAATAGTATTTGGCGGCTTTTGCGCTGCGAGGCTTGTCAAATAATAATAGATATCAGGGCTCCAAATCATCCCGCAAAACAAGGGGTCCCAGGGACTCCTTCACTTACAGTACAGAGGGTCCTAGAGGCGGGTTAGAGGGTCCCAGTGGCATTGTGAATGCTAAAAATAATTTTTCTAGTGCATCCATGGGACCCTGCACATTCTTTTAAAGCCTCCTCTGGAATTCTAGTACTTCATAAACCCCCAAATGGGGGTCCCTGGGAGCCCTGAGATATTTACTGGGCATTCTTATTATTAGTGTGCTTTGTTTTTTTCTGTTTGCATGCAGTTTCTTCCTGTAGTGAATTTTCTTTTTTTCCAATCAGTGTCTAGGCTCAGGGTTCCTGTCTCTTAATAGGGCATTTGCCATGAGTGTTTGTTCTCTATACTAGACTACTAATTTGCAAGCGCTCGTTCTTTAGCGACCTTTTTAGACCTTTCTAATTCAACTCTCTAAATTCAACTCGGTGAAGTTCAAGGTCGCCGACACACGGCAAAAGCCCTATTGTGCGCAACAAGATTAACATTCACATGGGTGCAACTTTTTCTGGTATACAAGGATTTCCTGTTTTTGAATTTTACCAGAAAAGGAATTTCCTGTTTTAAAAATTTGTCAAACAAGATCTTTGTGTGTCTACTGTATTTTTCAAACATTTTAAAATAAGCATTTGTATAAATTGTGGAAAAAGCAAACTAAAACAAGTGCACGCCGAGCGGCTGCAAAGTCCCCTCGCAGCATCGCCGAGCTTCTCCGAAATCGGAATGTGTCGGTTGTACACATACATAAAAACGCATCAAAACAGCATGTAACTACATAAAAACGCATGAAAACAGCACGTAACTGAATAGTTTTTTATATATAGCCTTGGGGTTCGGACCCGTGATCATGCGCACACGAGCGCATCGGAAAATTCATGAAAACTGTGTCATAGACCATTCATCAAGAAATGTTCTGGAAAAAACTGCATTGAAATACATGCAAAACTTCGCGAGATATTAGCGATTATGTGTTTCGGGGTTGGAACCCCGTAACTGGCGCGACCTTGACCTTAATGTAAAACTAAAAAACATCGGTGGATAGCTTGCATCTTGGCAAACTAGTATCCCAAATTTGATGATGATACACTGAATAGTTTTTGCGAAAAACGGACGAATAGCCGGATGGACGGAGGCACGCCGGACGGACGGACGGACCAGACAAAAACAATAGCTCCCCGAACCTTCAGCTCTGGGACTAATACCTTCATAAATAAATTTTTCTTTAGCTGCAGGGGGACATTGCCCCTAGACCCTGTCCTTTCAGGGTTTTTCATTTTGTGTAGTTGCACCCATGTATTAAGTTTCTGTTGTGGGTCCATCTTTTTGTCTCTCACTTTCTCTCTGTCTTTTTCTGTCTGTCTGTCTGTCTCACTCTCACCTCTCTGTCTCTGTTCACAAAACTTCAAGGCAGCTACAAGGCTGTAGATTTTCAGGCCCAGGCATGAATTTCTATTCTCAGGAGTTTTGTATTTGTTTCAGGTTTAGGTGTGTCTGGGTTTTTTAATTTTTTTATGTACCCCCTTCCTTGATAGATGATTGTTGTTGAAATTAAAGATGCTGTTTCTTTATAGCTGAGTAAGTCCTCAGCTGTGTTTTTAGATGAGAAATCTCTTGCTAAGCTTATGGCTGCATGTTCCTTTATATCCTGCTACTGTTGCTATTGAGTATTTAATGTGCCAGCAGCACAATTTACACAATTTTAACCTGGTTTAGAGTTTTCAATAGAGAGTCTGAATGACCCTCAATCCACTTCTGGAAGCTATGATAAGGAAGACTGAAAGTGAGAGAGAAAATCACACTCACAGGTGTTGCGCAGGGTAGGGTGGGTGGGGGGTGGGGTGGAGGTGTACTAGTGTATGTAGGGTCAGGCCCATATATCTAGTGTTGAAGGAGTCACCATCAAAGGGTTGGTTAATTTGCTTGGTCCACTGAATGTTTCTTACTAGAGTGTGAAAATGCTAGATCAAGCAGCTGCATGGCAGCATTTTCGGCTCCAGTGACCTTGACCTTTGACCAATGACCTTCATTTTCGAACTTGGCCTATATAATAAATTATCCTAAGTACCTATAGTCTGCATGCAATATTTGAGCCTCTAACCAGGGCCCACCGTTCAAGCGCTGTCATAGTAACATACGTGCATGTATACGTAGTCAGCCAGCCAGCCAGCCTGGAACAAACGAACACCACTGAAAACATTACCATTATCCACTTATTATTATTCACATCGCGGCTGCTGAAAGGAGGACAGTGATGATGCGAGAGTTGTCTTGGTGTTGTTTAACACTTGTCGATGGTCGTTCAGATCATCTTGGCTTCCACTGGTGGGTTGGACAAGATTGGAGAGAAGATTAGAAGGGCTTTAACCCTTTCGCCGTCATCCATTTTTCAGCCAAAGCATACCATGACTGGCATGAGATTAAATTGGGTAAGAAAACAAATTATCTGCAATATTTTGAATTCCTTTGTGACAAGTATAACATTAGGCCTATGCCAAAATTAAGAAAATGACTTCAGATAACAGGCCCTGATATGCCTTTTAGTGACATGGGTGCTAAACCATTTTGGTGCATAAATGGGACGTTGGCGGCAAAAGGGTTAAATTAAAAGACCTGCTGCTATCTTTACCCGGCCAGAGGCCGAGGTATTGCGATCGGTTTGTGTGTGTGTCTGTGTATCGATTATCTTAAAAACTACTGTTTGGATTTTGATTAAAATTGGCAGAGGGGTAGACAGCTTGAAAAGTAAGCTTCCTTTCGTTAATCAACACTGTGCTGACCTTGATCTTGAAGTTTGACCTTGAAAACCGAAATTTCCTTCTTTGGGCTAGGTAATTTCCCCCCAGCTTTATTTCGTGAACTAGTGAACAGAATCGCTTAAAATTTTGTGTGGTGGTGTACCATGGTTCAAAGAAGTTTGTATAAAAGTTCAGCTGATCTTGTGAACTACTGAACAGAATCGCTTCAAATTTTGGGCTATGTATTTTATGCGTTCTGTAAGGGTGGAAAGTGGTGTGTTTATTGGGGGGGGGGGGGGGGGGGGGGAGAGGACATCACTCGGTGCAAGGAAGTTTGTATAAAAGTTCAGCTGTATCTCGTGAACTACAGAACAGAATCGCTTCAAATTTTGGGCTATGTATTTTATGCGTTCTGTAAGGGTGGAAAGTGGTGTGTTTAGGGGGGGGGGGGGGGGGGGGGGGGGACAGGACATAACTCTGGCCGGGTTTGCATTGTCACAATGCGTTGCTGCCGCTTGGCGATGCCCTTGTTAAGGGCTTGTGATTGGCAATGGAGAGAGAGGGCAGAGCTCTCTGGAGAGAGAGAGAAGAGATTGTTGCAGTTTTGTTAAGTATGCTGACTGCATGGATGCTCCTGCTTTCAGGATGTCCTGAAATGCAGGATTTTTTAATTGTCTGGAGCTAGCCTCGCTGGATTATGAGAATTTGAGAAGCAACGAATTTCCTGTTTATAAACGTTTTGTCGGTTTCCTGCATGTGTAGAATATAAAAGAAATGAATGCAGATAAATATTTACATGCCTTTGCCAAGAACTTGATATTTTTAGGATCGTTTAAGTCAAGTTGTTAACTGGGCGGCCCCTGGACCCCTGCCTTGCAGGAATTTTGAAATTTCCCAGGAGCACCCATGTGACTGTCTGATGATCACTCTAGAATTGAGTTGACACACAGACATGAACGATGGCATTATCCTTCCTCTTCATAAAAAGGTATTAGGTACTTTATAGTCACTCTGTGAAATTCGTGTTGCTCCCACCTGGAGAGCGCGTAACGGCCAGAGGCGTGCCACCCAATTAAAAAAACAATTTGCATGCATTTTTTGTGTGACTGATGATTAAGGAAAGGTGTGTGTGTGTGTAAATTTTGACCAAATGAGAACTTTTTTGTTGCCACTGGGTTTAACGTGTGCTAAGTGCATGGGCACATGGGACCTCGGTTTATCATCTCATCCGAAAGACTCCACGTTCAGACCGTAACTTGGTGTAAGGCCTAGTGCAAAGTGAGAGGAAAAATCCCCTGTACCCAGGTTCGAACTCGGGTTTGCTTGACACAAGGCGAACGTGTTACCTCTGTGCCTCTCTACACAAAAGGACACAGGATTGATGACTATAGTATACTAGATTAAGGTATAACCTACAGTCTAGGTTTGTTGCCTTAGATGGGATTTGAGGAGAGGTGTTTTTTTTGTTCAGTCATACATGAACATTTGACTTTTTTGTATTTTTGTTTGTTTGTAGGTGCAGCTGTGTGTCCCTTCGCACAGGGTGGGGTTTGGTTATACAGTAGAACCAGTCCCCTCCCTATAAGACCTTAAAAAATCATCCAATAAGAGGTCTTAAATGGGAGGGAGTTGTATAAGGGAGGTAATTTTGATACTTACAAAGAAGGGCAATGTCTCAGAGAAGCTACTTGAAGTAGGTCTTGAGAGGGAGGGAGTCTGGTAATGGGGGGTCTTATAAGGGAGGTTCCTCTGTAAAACCCTCTTGTGTTCAAGTCTGCGTACTAAACCGGCCAATTGCGTTGAATACTAAAATAGTATACCATAATAATTGATATACATTTTATAGACTATTATTAGATGTACCCCCGAAATTTTACGCAATATTCAGATTCTGTTACAATAGTTTTCTATTATATTTTAACCTTTTCGCCGCCACAATAAACTTACACGGGTAAAGAAAATTTTTGCCTGAAATATTGGGGATTCATTTACTACATGTTTATCATATAGTAATAAGCCAACTGTCCGTGTGTGTGTGTGTGTGTGTGTGTCTGAAACACGAAACGGGCCTTATAACTCCGCCGTTTTTCGACCGAATCGCTTCAAATTTGCTGTGAGCCCTAACGGGCCGATGGCAACGGCAACCGAGGCGGCCGTGTCATTTGCGCGGTTCCGCAAATGCGCGAAACGCGCATCTGCCGGCCTCTCGGCGCCCGTATCTCTGGTGTTTCTGGACCGATTGCCTTCCAATTTGGCAGGAAGATCACCGGGGACGGTGACTATCCGTGTACCAACCCGGAAGTGAATCGGTTCAGAAACGCGCGCTATGCGACTCCACCGTTTCTTAACCGAATCGCTTCAAATTTGCTGTACTCAGCGTTACCAGTACTTGGCGTTACCGTTACTAGGCGTTACCCTTACTAGGCGTTACTGGGACTCGGCGTTGCGCTAGTAATATTTTAAAAAAAAGGCCTATCCTTAACTCCCAAAATCAAGAACACAAAAATCATTGGATAACGCTTTTAACAGACCCTGAATCCAAGTGGTTTTTTTAATGACATGGGTGTTAACCCTTTCACCACCAACGTCGCATTTTTGCACCACAGCGATTTAACACCCATGTCACAAAAAAAGCCTCAAAACAGGGTCTGTTATCCAAAGAGCCTATTTTCGTAATTTTGGGAGGTAAGGATAGGCCTTACTTTACGCATGTCATAGAGGAATCCCCACTACTGCAGACAATTTTTTTCTCTCTACCCAGGTAAGTTTAATGGAAATGTTCTGCTGAAAAATGGCTGGCGGCGAAAGGGTTAAATCATTGTGGTGCAAAAATGCGATGTTGGCAGCAAAAGGGTTAAGTCATGATACAAGGCTCAGGGGTCTCAGTCTAGCAAAAAGTATTGCGCTAATGTGGGTAAAATTGTGTGGCAAATGTTTGTGGGTTTTTTAAAGACTAAAAAGGGAAAGGAATACTTCCGAGGATCAAAATTGAAAATGGTTATTATTCAGACTGAGTAATGCTGCTTAGAAAGAGAGTATGTACAGAACATTCTCGTAAATTTATAATTAATCAAAGGGGTAGCTGAAATCGCTGCTTGTCTGATGATAGGGCAGTGGGTAGATGCCTCGTGCCTCCATACGGGGAGCTGGACGACCCCGCCCCCTCCACAAGTCTCCCCGTGGGGATACCGGGGGTCTTTCGTAAAAATAGTTCCCCCACCTTCTTGAAGTTCTGTGCTTGTAACTTGTACTATGTCCCTCTCTTTGACTCTGCCTTTTCCCTTTGCTTTCTAACTATCATCTACTATCTTTCTGACTTAATGGCCCATTCTGCCTTTTTTCCAAAAAATCTTCCAAATACGTTTTCTCCTTTGAGCTCCTCCGAAATTGGAATGTGTCTGCTGTACGCAGCGGGGAGACCAGTGACAACTGAAAAACGGACCCATAGGTACCTTACCTATTATGGACATATGGCCTGGGAACGCAGAAGAAAAATAAGAAACTGCTTGTCTGGATGATAAGGATGATGTGGAAGAGTGGAATGTCAGGTAAAAAAAGATATCTCTCCCTACCCCCCCTCCCTCACACACACACAGACACAGACACACACACACATACCATGCACACAATTATATTACTTGGAAAAAAAAGCAGCACACCATACAGAAATAAAACGTTCTTTGCTGATATTGATCTTGCGAAATTCTGTGTGTGTGTGTTATAAAATCCTGAGATTGTTAGTTTTTTTGTGGCGGAGGCGTTCGTTTTAAAATAGATAAATAACGGTATTTACTTTATTTATTCACCACCTTTGCTCTCTCTCTCTCTCTCTCTCTCTCTCTCTCTCTCTCTCTCTCTCTCTCTCTCTCTCTCTCTCTCTCTCTCTCTCTCTCTCTCTCTCTCTCTCTCTCTCTCTCTCTCAGACTCTCTCTTTCTCTCACTGTCTCAGATTCCCTCTCTCTCTCAATCTGTTTTGTCTGCATCTCTCACCCCCCCCCCTCTCTCTCTCTCTCTCTCTCTCTCTCTCTCTCTCTCTCTCTCTCTCTCTCTCTCTCTCTCTCTCTCTCTCTCTCTCTCTCTCTGTCTGTCTCTCTGTGTCAATGTGAGCACTTCTCTCTCTCTAGCTCTCTCTCTCTCTCTCTCTCTCTCTCTCTCTCTCTCTCTCTCTCTCTCTCTCTCTCTCTCTCTCTCTCTCTCTCTCTCTCTCTTATCCTTGTAAAATAAAATGAAATGTCTGAAGTCTCTCTGTGTCTCTCAGACTCTCTTTCACTCACTCTCTGTCTTAGATTCTCCCTCTCTCTCAATCTCTTTGTTTTGTCTGTCAATGTGTGCATCTCTCCTCCCTCTCTTTCACTCTCTCTCTCTCTCTCTCTCTCTCTCTCTCTCTCTCTCTCTCTCTCTCTC